>JAODUE010028598.1:0-20000 GCA_027564755.1 Amblyopsis hoosieri
GCAAAAATTTTTTTTTACAAAAAAATTTTTTTTTTTTTAATTTTTTTTTTTTTTGGGGTTTTTAATACAAAATTCACCCGGCCCCCCCAATTTCGCCCCCCCCCCCCCCCCCCCCTTCCTTCCTTGGTACCACTCAATAGTGAAAACAGGACAGTCTAGAGCCAACATTAGCATAAATCACCGGTGTGACACTGGAAAAGTGCCAGTGGAAACACATTCTGTCTAGTGGAGGAAAGATTTCCCTCCCTGACTGTTTGTCTGCGTGTGTCTGCCAGACCGTGAGAGGGACGGAGGGGCGTCGTCTCGTCCTAGCAGCCCCCGGCCTCAGAGGGTCTCTCCCAGCAGCTCCAGCAGCTCCAGCGGCGTGGCCAGCAGCCGCAACAGCAGTCTGTCCAGCACCGAGGGCGCCTTCAAGTCCACGGGTGTGGGCGACATGGTGTTCATCTACGAGAACGCCAAGGAGGCGGCCGGTAGCGCGGCCGCGGGGAGCAGAGGCGTCAGGAGCTCAGAGAGGGTCACGCTTATAGTGGACAACACGCGCTTCGTGGTAGACCCGGCCATCTTCACAGCACAGCCCAACACCATGCTGGGCAGGTAAGACGGACCCCGGTACCAGCCCTCGTTCACACCACGTAGCCAGGAAGGAAGGGCGAGTGTTTACCTGAATTTTATCTTCCAGGATGTTTGGGTCTGGGCGGGAGCATAACTTCACGCGGCCCAACGACAAAGGGGAGTTTGAGGTCGCCGAGGGCATCAGCTGCACGGTGTTCCGAGCCATTCTGGTCAGTGCTATTGATCTGTCAGACACTGTGATGTTTAATTATACATGCATTAAAGTAGAAGGAGTCATGTCTTGTTAGTGTAGTAGGGGCCTGTATACAGTCTCTGAGGTGGCTGTCCTTCATGGTTTCTGTCTTATTTGCAGGACTACTACAAGTCGGGGATAATCCGTTGCCCTGATGGGATCTCCATCCCTGAGTTGCGGGAGGCTTGTGACTATCTGTGCATATTGTTTGACTACAGCACCATCAAGTGCAGAGACCTAAGTAAGGCTGTCATCAAGTGTTTGTTTGCTATCAAGACGTGGATCATGCACTTGTAACCACACTCCTTCTGCATGCATGACAATAAGCACATCTTTTCAATGGCAGGGGTGAGGAGGTGAGGAGGTTTGTGATTACCCCCCCCAGCCCTAACTGACATATTTCTCTTTGTGCTTCCAGGTGCGCTGATGCACGAGCTGTCTAACGACGGCGCGCGGCGGCAGTTTGAGTTTTACCTGGAGGAGATGGTGCTGCCCCTGATGGTGGCCAGCGCCCAGAGCGGTGAGAGAGAGTGCCACATAGTGGTGCTGACGGACGATGACGTGGTCGACTGGGATGAGGAGTACCCGCCCCAGATGGGAGAGGAGTACTCTCAGAGTAAGTATGCACACAGGAGACGACGTTGTGCAGTTATGCCTACTGACCACAGGAGGGCGCGAGCGAGCAGCAAATGTTTGATTTGTTCCTCTTCTCACAGTCATATACAGCACCAAGCTGTACAGGTTCTTTAAGTATATTGAGAACCGAGATGTGGCCAAGTCTGTGTTGAAAGAGCGGGGCCTGAAGAAAATAAGGCTGGGAATTGAAGGTAAGTGACCACGCCGCTGTAGCACACACACACACACACACACACACACCACTGTGTATGCAGCCGTCTGCACTGCCCCATGTGCTATGTGTGTCTGTGCCCTGGCCAGGCTACCCCACATACAAGGAGAAGGTGAAGAAGCGTCCCGGAGGTCGCCCGGAGGTCATCTACAACTACGTGCAGCGGCCCTTCATCCGCATGTCCTGGGAGAAGGAGGAGGGGAAGAGCCGCCACGTGGACTTCCAGTGCGTCAAGTCCAAGTCCACCACCAACCTGGCGGCGGCGGCGGCCGACATCCCCCAGGACCAGCTGGTGGCGCTGCACCCGGGCCCCCAGGTGGACGAGCTGGACATCCTGCCCAGCGTGGCCCCCAGCGGGAGCCACTTCAGCCACGGCCACAGCAACGAGCCTGAGCCTGACGGCCCCTCGCCCGCTCTTTGAGGACAGGCCTGCCCCCACCCTTCCCCCTCCTTAGTGTGTACTCCCAGCATGCGGCAGCATGGAGGGCCAGGTGCCCCACAACCATATTGCCTTGACGCCTCTTCCGCAGCCTTAGAGCCTCAAGAACCTGGTCGACTGAAAGCTATGTTAGAAGGAGGGAAACGACACTGGTGCCAGTTGTAGTTTTGTTTTGTTATTTAACACATGACCAAAGGACTTTTGTTGTGTGCGTGCGTGCGTGCGTGCGTGCGTGTGTGTGTGTGTGTTTAAGTCGATTCACAAAACATTTCTGTTCACCTTGTGGTTAATGTTGGTGGTTATGGTGGATTATGTTTATTTTTTCTGCGTTTGAACTGTGCACTCTGTGGCGTTATTGCTCCACTCCCCCACCCCTCCCCACCCCACCCCGGTTTTATTTCACATGCTAGATGTTTTTCAATTTATTCTGTGAGACTCAACTAGTGAATATGAATTCGGAGGGCACCAGACATGATTCTGACCACACAGTGTTTGAATTCCAGTTTTGGGGTAGGTGGTCATTGGCTGGGTTTGATATGCAACGTTTTGCGCTTCCCATGCAAGATATGCAGAAGAAAGCCCATTGTGGTTATATTACTGTTTAAGGAATGTTAATCATACAATAAACATATTGAAATCGTAATTCTCATATCACTGAGCCCACTGGGTTTATTTGTGAAACATCAAAAACGGTTTCAGGGAAGGCATACCGGTAATACACATTTTCATTAAACAGCTGTTCTCTAAAAATGTTTGTTTATGCAAATTGTAAAATAATTTATGCAAAATGTGCATTGACCGAACAGATGATCAGAGATCAGTTCTGGCTTTTTCCAAACACAAAATAATTGTAACCACCACTAGGGATGCTACTCTAGGAACTATTTGATATCTCTTTCGGCCTTCCTACAATATCAACTAAAAGTGTCCACATGGTTAGTGATAAACCAGTTTTGCATCACTAACCCTTTTTATTATAATAAACATCATCTAGAAAGGTTGTCTCCCCATTACAGTACATTGCTGGTCATACACACAGTATGAGGAGAAGAAGCAACTGCTGTTAGCTGTCGTCACTGCTTGGTAGAGGACAAAATAAATTACAGCATTACTTAATTGAATCGCTTTTATTTACAAAGGTGAGCATGTGAACTCTTTGGAATTACTATGGATTTCTTTATTACTCCTAAAATGCTGTTTGGTTAAATATGTTAAATATCTGACACTACACAGTACAACCACACATACAACTAAAATTACCCAAAACATAAATTATACATCATGTCTTTTTGAACACATTTTTGAAACATAATTAAATGCTGACAATTTAAGACATTGTATTTTAAGGGAAGACCCTCCATTATCAGCCGCAAGATATTGAAGGGTTTGGTTTTAAATTTTTATCCCTGTGATTTACATTGGCTTGCAATTTCATTACCAAGAAAATTGGACTGGCCATGAGGCATTATCCCTTTACATCTACAGATTAAAACTCGCTATTATACCATAATGACTATGATTGAAGCTACAATTAGCCAGCCCTTCAGATAGACATATTTTGCGCAAGTGAAATGTGCAACATATGGTGGCAAGTGAAGCAGAACAGGACTGTGGAATCTGAGAGCCAGCTGTGCCGATAGCCAGATGATACTTATTCATGTATAACAACGGAAGAGCTTTACGTTGCAGTCAGTTTGCAGAAGGTTTCAGAAAAGTGATGTTGGTGGCCTTATAGTTCTGTAGTTGTATATACACTGAACACATTTATAAACACAACACATTTGTTTTTGCCCCCATTCATCATGAGCTGAACTCAAATATCTACTGTAATACTTTCTCTATGTACACAAAAGGCCCATTTCTCTCAAATATTTTTCACAAACCTGTCTAAATCTGTGTTAGTGAGCACTTATCCTTTGCCAAGATAATCCATCCACCTCACAGGTGTGGCACATGAAGATGCAGATCAGACAGCATGAGTATTGCACAGGTGTGTTAGGATGGCCACAATAAAAGGCCACTCAAAAAGGTGCAGTGTACATATTGACATTTAAAGTACTTTATGGAGTAAATGGACTGCATGTATATATATGGAGTATTGTAGAAGTAATAGTAGATCAATACAATATGTTTTATGACACATTGTTTGACTGATGCTCTTGGTGACATTTAGAGGCCAGGGCAACACCAACTATTACTGCTGACAGAGGCCTTGGCCACCTGGTCTGCAGTGATGTTTAGGTTGCACGTGTCATATTGATGTCCATGTGAATGTGAATGTCAGTGTTTCCCAGCAGTACAGATGCCCAGAACATCTTGCTCCTTCCACCGTCATGTCTTCACTCCCCTCAGGTAAATGGTGGACATGGTCATCCATGATCCACTGACATAGGAACACAGGACTTCTTATATTACTCATGTGTGTTTCCATGCCATACACTTTCTACAGTGGACAGAGGTCAGTGTGAACACATTGACCAGTCTGCGGCTATGCAGCCCTGTAACTACAGCATTGTTGTGATGCACACATCCCTTAACTATCAGTACACGTTTCTCTGACTTGCCACAGGACCACTGGACCTAGAGTATGTGGGTAGGTACTTCTGCCCAGATGACCTGACAAGCCCTGCCAGTCCAGAGATGCTCTGACCCAGTCATCTGGCCTCAGGTCTTTACTTTGGCCCATTTCTCCTGCATCTAATATGTTGACTACAAGAACTGTGCCCTTATTAGGAGATAATCAACATTATTTCCTCTCCATGAGGTCATAATTATTAATAGAAGACCCCAGTGACTGTCAATCTGTGATTTCAGCAAACACAATAAAAATGTAGGCCTATACTGGAGGCAATGAGAGGGAATATCAACAAACCCAAACATACATGATACAGTACTGAGTCAGCCCATTATAGCCACAACATTTAAATGAAGCAGCAATGTTTTGTCTTACTCACAAAGGCATTGATAAGAGTCAAGTGAAACAAAGCTTTCAAGGAAGGACAAGATGTCTTAGAATGTCAGAAACCAATTTATCTGCAAAAGAAACTAATGATTTTATATTCAACATTGTTATTGTACTAGGAGTTGAAAAAGTACAAATAATTGCATCTATTCGTACTCTTTCCCTCATTCGACAGCTGGGTAATCAACTCCTCTGGTTTCCTCTAATTTAATATTTCTTGTGCTAGAGAGATGAGATTATACAACATTATACCTTTTTAGTCCACTACACATTCTACCCATCTGTTCTTAAAGTATCATTTTACCATATGTTCCTAAGCTGGGCATGAAGCAGAAGGTAGTTCTGAGATTTCTAGTTTGCAACACTAGTTTGCAACACTACTACTATTTCCAATAATAATAGTTATACAGTAATAATTTTTATACTAATTTTATATGTAACATTAAAATAATAATAAGATGGGGCTCAATAGTAAATATAAAGCCAGTACTAATTAAACATAACACAAAAAGTAAGGAAATTTGTGTTTGATAGATTGTTTCTTTGTTGTAACAATACTTCTTGGCAATATGTCTTATATCATTGGAAAGCATGGTTATTTCCCTTTTAAATGGTGCCACGTTTGTAAAAAACAATTATTTGTGGGATGAGTAGTAGAGTTGAGTATGTAGGTTGCGCCCAAGAAAAATATCTCTGACAATGCCAAACAGCTTTTCTTTGCTGTTGACTTTTGTTTGGTGTTGTTTGGTGGATTGGATGACTGAAGTCTGAAGAAACAACACATATTGGCAATTTTACAATCTATTCATTTACCAAATAGAGAATCAGTAGAGTGTGGATGAACCAGCCTGGTAACACACTGCTGTTGGATGTCATCCCATTCTTCAACCGGCATTTGTTGCAAGTCAACTAACCTAGTTACTTTGGCAAGAACAGCATGCTCAAGATGAAGTGGTTGGTGTGTATTTAAATTAATCTCAAGAACACATAATTACAGTATGAAATTGTTTGCATTTGTTACAATGTGTCATATTTATTTATTGTAATATACTAATCAGCACTAATCTTATTCCACCATATAATGTACCATTGTGTTCTAGCACACAGAGAAACCTGATAAGACACCTGATATAAACCATCCTGACAATAGATCAAGTGTTAAAGTCAAGCAAATATAATTTGAGACATGTTATCCTGTATTGCACTTTTGTGGCTGTAATTTTGAACAGAGGTTGATTAACTAAAAAAAAGATCAGTTCCTTAGATTATTATATAACAACATGTATTAATTCATTAACTATTCGTCATTAGTTAAATTTTTGGACCACAGTCTGTCTGGCAAAAGTGATTTATGAGACAAAGTTCCCAGCAAATCCAAGGGCATGTTGGGATTCTCAAGGTTTGATGTTGTCATTCTCTGGCAAAATTGATTAATGGAACTAGTGAGTATTGTAGGTTTTTGTCTGTGACTCACTTGTCAAGATTACAGTAATGTGGTTTATCTGATTCAAAACTAGACATTACAAAATGCATGACTAAATGTCCTCACTGTGGCTTTATATTGCCTGTGGCACAGGCTCTTCTTGATCATTTAATCAAATTCATAAATGTCTTGATTTATTTTCATGTGGTTATGACATGAAGATTTGGGCATTGCATAAGTGTCAATCGTATTGTGATGGATTGAATAAGAGCTCACAACAATGTAATGATTTCCTAAAATATATGGAGGCAGTTCTCCTAAAAGAGCTCTGCGCATGAGACATACATTTTAAACAGCTGCTGTCCCCACCCGCAGCTAATGCACATTCCACAGCCCAGTATACCTATAACAAAATGACTTGCTTTCACCAGACTCATTAGGGCTGCTTCACTCACTGGTAGAGTCTTCATACTTCCATGTCCATCCACACTAAGCATCCTGTAGATTTTGTTTTTTCTTGTTCTGCTTGTGGAAGAGTGTCAGCGGTTTACAACACACTCTTCTGTATTCATATGGAAATGTTGAGAAAAATGTAGTGCATTCTTTGTGGATTTATAAATAGTAACTGTAAGTTGTGAAAAACCTATTTGCAAATAATACTGTTTTCATTTTAGTTCATGGTACTTGTCACCTACTCTAGAATTTCTTTATTTTTGTCTATTTCTAGGGATTCCTGTATTGTTTTTATCATGTCTATTTAAGTATTTTTTCCCATATCTATACATCAATCAATTAACAATATTGGTTTAGGTCCAATTGTCTTTAAAGCAATGCAAAGTCGATTATTATTAGGGACAACCACACTGCATCTAACATTGTTAGATGTGTGTGTGTGTGTTTCAGCTGCAAATGGCGCCTCATGGGTACTTGGTGGAGACAATAAACACAGATGCGCACTTTGCTGTGTGTTGTGTTTATGAATTGCATTAGCTGTGAAGGAACGGGGGTGTTACGTTTTGATAACCAGCCATGTATCTACTAAGCACATTATTTCATGAATGAAGGTTAAATTATACCATAGCACAACATCGCAGCCATCCTTGCCTGCCAAACAGCCATGTACCCATAAGCATGTATTAATTAATGAATAAAGGGTTACATAGCACGAAACCGCAGCCATTTCTGCCATAGACAGGTGGCTAGCTGCTAGGTGCTAGCAACAACACAAAGTGATATTAAGTTAAACAAGAAATGTTAAAGTTAAACAAAGACATATTCTATCTTTGTTATTATCACAGACATAAAGTTAAATGTTTTGCATGATATGACTGATCACTGATCCAGGTAAAAGCATTATTACTTGCGGTACCAAAAACGGCAATCCGTGTCCGGCAGGGAATGCAATTTTGGTATCACACCTGCGAGTGCCTCTATGCTACGGTAGCCTAACAGTTACTGTATCAAAAAGTAGATTTACAGATTTGGTCACCTGCAAATGTTGAACATTAAACTTGTACAGTACTTACGGTTTGTGTACTGGCGATCAACATCAGTTCCTTGGCTTGTAAATTTTGCTGAATACTACGTAGGTGGCCATATTCTCATAGGAGCGTTACCAAACAAGTAGTAATCTACGTAACATACACACTGTTCTCTCATTCGCCTGTTTCTCCGCCTGTGTTCCTTTTACAGCAAATACAGACCAGGGAGCTAACAGTCCACGTTGAAAGGCACTTGTCCGTGTCACATCGACATTGCTAATGCCAAAAACAGCTAGAAATACTTGGTTTCATGGAATGGGTCCTTTAAAGGAAAAGTCAGCTCTTTCGCTATTTTACCGTTCTATGCTGAAAAAATAATCTATATCTATTTATAATGTACAAAGCCCTAGCTCCGTAAATAGTAACGTAAACAAAGTGGCGAACACTGCTCATATCAAGAGCTACGCTTTGCGTCACAATGCATTTCTATGAGTGAGGTGGAGCTGCGGAGTACCGTGGAGCGATACTGTTTTGATTTGAGCTCGAAGTTAGCAAGAATTACTAACCCTGCCTTTAATACCTGTAAGGGTCATTTTGAGTTAAATGTAAATGAATCTATTTAAACAGTGTCCACTTCACCGTATACAATGACCGGTTCACTGTGGAAAGAGGTGTGGGTCCCTGTATAAATCAAACACATCAATCACAATATTCATTGTAGTTCTAGGCTTGCGTTAATGTACATTTTGACAGATTGTTTGTATTGTGTTAAAAAAACGTTGTGAAATATTTCAAAGAACAAGCAAAGAGCTCTGTCTAACAATGTGCTATTAAGATAAATATTTCACAATTGAGCGCTGTGTTCTCTAGTATTTCACCACAGCTCCATATTGGTAGGCCTTTGTGGCCTGGTGAAATGCTTGAAGTCAATGTTCAGTCTGTCAAGCTGGTCCCTGCTTGCTTAATATAAACATTAATCTGTATTTTACATTAATCACTGATTTGATTTTTGAGACTATACGGTACATTTTCCTGGTGGCATCCTTAACATGTTTTCATATTTACATTATTTCCTATTAGCACATTTTAAAGCATCTTGAGAAATAATATATTAGATTTTCTAATTAACTAGGGTTAGGGTTAGGGCTAGTTTGTTTTAACTTATCTCATCTTTTAATAATGCCTATTCTTATGAAATTGCTAAAATGGTGTCTAATTAAAAAATGTTGAACCTGTCTTTAATGCAACTATGTACTGTACAATTTTAAAATATGTAAAACTTTTCTTTTTATACTAAATCTGATTGGTTAGGAAAAATGAACTAGATTAAGTAATGTTTCCATGTTGTGTTGCTGATCACTGAAGGCAAATGTAAGCTCTTTTGAATATTTACCATTCTAGTCTTTAGGGGTGATTCAGCCTGTGTGCAGGGCTCCTGGTGACAGCTCCATCTTTATACGTACCACACCGTACAACACATAATAAAAACTCATCATCCTTTAAAGCAGCAACCTTGTCTGTAGTGGCCTACAGTGATGTAACATGATTACAAATGTACCACGTTAATTGTCTTGATCCTATTCCAGCTATTGCAGTAACCTTCATTGTATTAAACATGGGCAAATAGTGTGACCCACAAAACTAGTGCAACATGATCCTTTCCTTTGTACATGAGACCAAACTTTACCATTAAGTGATAAGCAGGGGTACCTCATCACATAAGCTCGCCTGGGGCATAGGCCATTCACTTTTATGAGTGGGGGGGTTTCTGTAACTGATACACCTAGCACGCCCATCAAGTCCTCTGTTATGAGCGAAAAGAGAATGTCTGTGTGTTGTTACAGGATATATCTGAGCCAACATGCTCAGATGTAAAATACATACGGCTGCCTTTTCTTCACCATGGGTGTGGTTTGGTTAACTATGATTACAGTACTATAGTATTGTGCATGTCCTGAAAACCCACACTTTCAGTACAGCCATAATATAGCCTATAATACATAAGGACATTTCTGCCATATACGTGTAATAACTCATAAACCACTGCATTTTGTTTCTCCAAAATGTTACATTTAATGTGTATTAGTATCATATTTGGTCTTGTTAAGCCTGAGGGAGATGAACAGCAATGCATAACATCAGGCCCCTTGAGTTTGCTGATACAAATACTATTTCCTGTTGGTGTACCTACCCGTACTCTGCAGGGAAATACACTTAAGCACAGAAATACACTTGTCTGCCTTGCCACCATTGTGGAAGCTAAATTCTCAAGGGATTATAAGAAAAACATAATGAAAAGGATAGTATGCAAGGTTATCCAAAGAAAGTATGGTTTATGCTTGTCATAAACATTTTCTGTTTCTGTTTCTGTCACTGCAAAATAAATACATATAATAAAGGCTCAAGCATTGGTCATTAACTTGATGACATTTTGCTTCTAGCAAATATGACTTACAAATGGGAAGGGCTATACTACTCCACAGGCAAGGGTCAAGGGTCTCCACACAGACCTTGTAGGATTAATATACCCGCTATCAGCACAACTAGTTCTAATGAGTGCAAACCAGCGCTCCCAATCTGTTAGCATCAGGCTAGGAACTCACACATCAGTGAAGCTATTGAACCTTTATTAAAATACTAACTCTAAAATCAATGCCTTCATTAAATCTTCATGATAGACTTGATCATGAACCATAAAAATGGGTCCCATGAGGCAAATATATCCTATAAAATTACATTCCAGGGATTAGGAAACACTGACAGATTGTACCATTAAAAGTGATTAAATATTTTCTCAGGTATTATCTCATGTGACAGTATTTAAACACAAATTGTGACTTGACTCATTTAAGAAGTCAGTTTTTCGCTAACGAAAATGAAAAATAGATATATATTTTCAGATATATTTTCAAAGAGAGCGTTAACTAAAGTTCTTACTATGCTGTGTGCATTAAATTGGCAGGCATTAAAAATGTCATTGTGTATTATGAGCGCATTTGATCTCCCGTACCTGTGGTTTGTTTTTACCCTGTCTCTAAGCATTTTAATTAACATCAGAAATATATAAATGTGGTTGATAAAAGGCAGCACAGACAGGTGGTGAATTGTGAAAGCGTGTTCTGAAGAGGATATTCCTGAGGCTGATCTGTCTTCCATAATTACAGAGAGGTTCTCCCACGGCTCTTTACGGGGTTCATTAACATGACATAATGTTGTATAGTGGCTGTGGGGGACCTTTGGTTCCCAGGGACCCTGGTGTTTGTACCCCACCACAGGACAGCCATGCCCTGCTGATGAAGGACCATGTGTTCCTTCCTTTAGCACAGGTCTCAAAGTCGCTCAGGATTTGACAAAGGGTCTCGAGAGGATTTCAAAATCTTTTCAATGTGTTGTGTTTCTTCCAGTTTACAAATGTTCAATTTGCTTGGTTGTTTATAGTATATTTTGTTTAGCACTTTAAAAAAACAAAGAGGTTTTTAAGTTTGTACCTGTAACTAGAGCTATCGTAGTGACCATCTATGGCTCCAATATCAAGCCTGGCACATGTTGAGGGCCCTTCACATACAAAATGTTTGATTATTGATGACAGTGATAAATATGGGTTGAGCTCCACTGACTGCCAGATGAAAACATGCTGAGAATATTGAAGATGGAGGTTTGCAAAACCCTTTGTCTCCTTAATCAGGCTCATAGAAAGGCTCAAGTGGACCTCTCCAGATTCCTTTCTCAGGTGCCCTCAATGCTCTAACCTAAAGCTTGCTACATGCATGCAATGTCATTCAATAGTGTGGGAAATGCACCAGACCTGCACCTTAAGAATAACGGTAAAAAAAACAAAAAACGGTGCATTGTTTACTTAGTGAAATCTATGTAGTGAATATCACTCACCATATCATTTTTTCTCTGGTCCTGTGGCTAATCTGTGTTCCTTTGTAGAAGGTGTTACTGAGTATGTAAAGAGGCAGAAAGATTAGACTTCACAGGCTATGCAATACAGTACTTCCCCAAATGTGATATTTAACCGTGACACTGAAGATGTCTTGATGTCGTCTTTTATGTATGGGTGTGGGATGGGGGGTTTTGTGTAACTCCTTTAACTCAATGCAAACAGCCTGGTGTGGGCTATATTGTTGGATGCTGTACACCTATAAGACATTTATAACATTTTGGCATTTTGTTCAGAATAAGTAATTTCATATGATGTTCAATGGCAGGGCATGTACATATAATTATGCTTTTTAGGTGAAAGTTTTCCTTTTCCTAGTCTTTGGGACATTTTTTGCTGAAAGTGTTGGTGATATTGCTGTGGCTTACCTTTCTTTCAAATGGATCTTGTTTGCACCCTGGTCACTTTCTTTGTTAATGTATTGTGACAGAATGATCATGTTATTTGTCTGTGGAGATGTAATATTTTTATATAGAAAACATCTGTCAGATGGTTCAACTTATTTGACAACTTACTCTATATCCTAAGTGATGAATTATGTTCATATGCACTTTCTTCTGAATTATTTCATTGTATGCATTTACATGCTTATTTATATAAGTTCACAACTAAAATAAAATGTGATGCTATAATGAATAAACACAAGGTTAAAATATTTATTAAAGAATGTTATACATTTTCAGATATCAGTTGCCCACACAAATCAATGAATGACTTACAGCTTGCATTCTCATGTCCCCCAGTAAAAACTCAACTAACTTATTTTAAGAAGTGATACATGTGATATATGTAGGCTATATGACTTACACGTTATTGAGTCTTTAACCTAGATTTGTGTCTTATGATAACTCAATATGGCATTCCACTCATATACATTTAACAAATATATAAAAATGCATACAATACGTGTTTTTATTATTTCAAACAGCACCTGGATCACACAACTTTAGTAAAGCCATTTCAAAATGTGAACTGAAAAATTAATTATTGGTTACCGTTTACAGCAGACACAACAGGACATATGCTACTTTTATTAACAAAGCCTGCTAATTAATAAATTGGACTGGCTATACATACTGTAGCCATCTGTAGACTAAACAGAATCCCCTGACCCTGAGAGTCTTGTTATATGGTTTGATGTCCTATACAAGTGACTGGCACACAGGTTGATAATCTGAATCCTGGCTGTGTAAAGAACTCAGCCCGGTGTCTGAGTCGTCATCATTCATGCTGCAGGTCTTTGAGAGGCCTCTGGCTTGCTCCACCCACTCGCTTTTTGTTCCTAAAGTGCACATCATGCCCCTCTTCGTTGGGACAGGTTTACTAATCTCCTCGCGCACTGTAACATCATCTGTATCCAAAGTGTTCACTTGTTCAAGTAAATCCATGATCTCCTTTTCTTTTGCCCCTATGATATCCTGGGTCATGTTTAAATCGTTTCTAATAGCCTCTAAATCCGTGTTCAAGCGAAGTCCAATATATAAACTTGCATCTAGCTCTATCTTGACCCTCTCTTCTTCCAAAATCCTCTCGTTATCTCCCTCCAGAGCCAAGGAGTGCGCGGCGGAGTGTCTACCGTCAGATTCGTTGTATTTACAAGTGAGCTTCTCTCGCCTCCTTTTCATCCACCTCTTGTTCAGCTCCCCCTGGATCTCCGCCGTCATGTTATCAATAAGCGTTTCGTGGTCGGATAACTCATCGTGCAGTCTTACCACCTCCTCGCATTGCCAGGCATACCTTTCAAACCTGACAAGAAAGTCCACAGAAAACCGCTTGTCTCCATCGCGCGTAGACGCGTTGGCAGTGGTCGTGAAGTCAACTAAGTATGTGTCTTGTAGATAATTAACCCCGTGTCGTTTTATTCTGTCAAGATGAACTTTTGCCTCATACTTTTCTATCTCTGCATCCAGTTCTTTGATTCTTTGGATATGTTGGCGGATGGTGTGATCTTGTGAAATAACAAGGTGAACTAAAGTTTCCATTTTGTCTGCCGAGGAGACGTCTTTAGAAGCCGCCATGGTCCTCTTTTTATTTATCTTTTCGAGCTTTCTGAACGCTTTCCTTACGATCCGACGCTGTTTCTCAGGAGAAAAGCCCATAGTGGCTAGTGCGCTCCCTTTCAAAATGCAAGCGTTCTCTTTACTTTGCACAACGCGCGCCTCCGCGCTACGTGGTTTCTGGCTTCCAAGGGACGCTTCGTTTTTAACCAACACGAACCTCACGTTCTCCTGCTCATCTCCCCATGCGCTCCAAAGACGGATAAGTTTGGTTTTTTTCGGTAAAGTCCTCTCGAAGCCTCTCCACTTTTCCACAATGCAATACGAGTTTGCCATGCCCGAAAGCATGGATGTGGAAATACTTTGTTTTACGTTATGCTCAACCATGAGCACCTTAACAACATCTGCACATGTAGTGCGCTTTGACAACCCGCAGACAAGCTTCTCTTCTCGACAAACCCACACTGATATCTGACTTTCCTCTGATTCCATCTTGAATTTGAGATTTTACGTTTTTAAGAAGCTGCAATGGGAGAACGTAATTAGGCTATAATAATATGAGGAAAAAAAACGCGCGACAGAAAAGGTAATACTTGTCTAAATTAAAAATATTTCACATGGACTAAAATGCAAGAATCCGATCTGGTTGATAAATTTAGGCTGCATATTCCAAGCCACAATTCAAAAACACCTGAGTGCAAGTTAATTTATTGGACCTATGTCTCAGATTGCCTGCATGGTTTGGGTTGGCGAAGTAGACTACACACGTGGATTATAACCGTGCTCTGACTGCCTTTGGTCACATGACTGCCCTTTACACACTCACCCATAGAACTATGCACTCACCAGGAGAAAGTAAGTTTTCCATTCTTCCTTCAGAAATCACTATGCAGCAACTCTCTTCAATTAGGCTATAGGCGGATAGGTTTTTTTTTATTTTCCCCAATTGTTAAAAAACCTCAATAGGCTTCTCAAACACTATACAATTTAATATATTTCTCACACTGCCCTCAACTGCCTATAGACTTTTTTTGTGGTTTCGTGTGTGATTTTCTAAAGTATTTTCACAAAGAACCTACATTACCCAAACCATTTTCAAAGAAATGAAATTTTACAATTTTATTTAACGTTATGCTAATTCATATAGGCAGTGGCAATAGCCTAGCTATATGTTACTTTATAGTTTATTGCAGTTAGTCTACTTACTAGCATCAATTATACAGGCTGCATTCCATATCTTCTTTGTAAACCCCTTTGCCAAATGTAGCCTAAATCAATGTGGTCTAAACGTTTTGAATTCCACCGGCGCTCTGCTGATTTTTTAACATAGTCTATGCCTATATAGCCGATTAGGCTAAAGCCTAGTTTATACTAGTGAGTGAGATGAAGGTATAGTCCAATCTTATAGGCCTGTAAAGCAGGTCTGATTGAAATGCATTGGCGCCGTCTTTATGACAACCGCTTTTGAATTGAACGGTGTCAGCCTGATTCTTGCGGTGAAATGACATTTAACTGTTTCACGAAGCTAAATTAGAGGGTCTTCTGTGGTGAGTAAGCATTGGCCTACACGTAATGTGCATGGGCTGTGAGGAGGATGCCCAGCGAAGCAGCCTTGAGCTTTCTTTCTTTTATCAACAGCTCCCTCATGTGTTAGGCTACAGTATTGTTTCCAAAAAGGAAGAAGGTTATGATATAAAAAGCCAATGGCTCCATCTGTCGTTTGTCAATGACCACTGTCTAACTGTTTGCAAGGCGAATCCACATCTACAGCAAGGAAACAAACTTTTTCAGATTTATTTTACTCCAATATTGCATACATACAAAGTATCTCAAAAGCTACAAAATATCTACTATTATCAAGAAGGCATCATGTTACAAGCAAATACAAGACCATTTTAACACACAAATAGCAGTTTCCTTTCTTCTCAATTTCTTCCATGCTATAGTCATCATGGATATGAAAAGATGTCACACTTCTGTGCCAAGAAAAGCAGATATTATTTATACAAAGCACCTTTTTACAAAGAATTCTGCACACAAAAATCCAAGTGTGTTACTGTTTGACCTAAGCGTAGATCGCTTTAATGCCAGCATCTGAAAATGGCAATGAAACAAAAAGGTACCTGTACCTATACACTTTAACAAAATTACTAATAACAAAAGCTAACCTGCTGATATGTTTATGTCATGTCAACATATTCTTTTTTTTTTAAATATATTTTGTGTTCAAATGGCATTCCCCATTCCTGAAGTCAAAATTTTTTTCAGTAAGTCTTCTCTTTCAGGATGGAAATGACATGACATGTATCAGCAGTGCAGCAGTAACATCATTACCATCCTACTGGTTTTGCAATATACAGACGATGCTATCACAAAACCAAGTACAACTGTATACAAGCGGAATAAGAAAACAGAAACACCTCACTACATAACCAATACACGTGAACAGTTACACAAGGTAAACATACAATTAAAATAATAATAATAATAATAAAAAAGTTATTTAAACCCCCACAGTGTCCATAGGATTGTGGAAAAATACTGATTGAATTAACTTTGACTGGATCCACAGAGACAGTGTCTGCAATTCAGAAATCCTTAGATGAAAATACTTAATTAAAATTAATATAGTTTTGAAAGAATTAGTAAAAAATATAACTAAGTTTTATATTATTTTTTAATTCTTATTCTTATTATAGTGGCATCATACAGCCTATCAGATCTCAACATTATTCAAGTTACTTGTAGTTATTTTAGTGACTTTCAGGAGTCATCACCTGGGACCTAGGTCTTAATTGTGAATTTGAAATAGTTTTCATTCAACACAGTTGATTTATAAATTGTATCCAATAATTTTTTTGTGTCTACATATAGTACATGAATGAATATTGCAAAAACATTAACATTATTTGCTAGTTTAATGGGGCAGTTTTTACACCTTTAACCTCGTGACAACACTAAACTTAAAATACTTGCAATGCTCCTGAACCATTTAAAACCTGCAAGTGTGTATGAAGCTAGCTAGTTGCATCTATCAACATCCTGCATGCAGTGTAGTTCTCCAAACTCTATTAGACAATAATAGATCATATAATATTAATATTAACATCCTTTAAATAGAACACTTAAAAAACAAACGCATTGTCATGAGAGTCAATATATATATAATTCATCTTTACAGTAACCAGCTGTCTCTTGCTCGCTGTATAAACCTTTAAAAAGGCAATGTGGTGATTGGTTTAACTTATGTCTCGTTTTTGGTCTAGCAATATTTATTTGTTAATTTCTATGTGTGTTTTAGTAACTTGGAAATTTGAACCCATAGGCACTTCCTTGCTATAATGAAGGACATGATGCAAGATGATGGTTTATGTGTGTTTTTGGTCTCTTACAATAAGAAAGGCAAAGTCAGTTCTTGTATACAGTCCACTCTTAGAAAATGTTGACATTAAATTTGCACTATTAAGGTTTAAAGGTTCAACTATTGGAATCTGTGTGAATCTGTTATGAATGTATGTAGAACTCAGATATGATGGTTATCATCTGTTGAAAAAATATGTGTTTTTATTTTGCAACCGTCATACAAAATCCCTGTATTTCTAAGAGTGCACCATTTAAAAGTGTCTTAACAACTGATACTGGTGAATTAATATATCTTTTTTTCTTTTTTGAGTTACACAACATGATTTTGAGTTTAAAATAAAGTACAGGTTATGTCACTGTAAAATATACTCTAAGGCACTGTACACTTACACTTTGGCAGATAGTATTGGGATGTTCTTGCACAATGCAAACATAGTCTTCCAGCAAAGATATCACAGCTTTAGCGGCATCTTTTGGAGTTCACACAGCAATAGTATGTTTAAGGCTTAAAAATGGTGTAGGCCACAAAAACATGGCAGTAGTGTGAACCTGAAAGGCAGCAACACTGGCGTAAAGGTTTTTGCAAGTTACACTGCAATAACCAGATGGAAATAAACGCAATGATCGAGTAAATGTAACCATCTGTCTGTTTGAATGTAATCTATTGTCTGATTGTTTTAAACATTACAAATCTTAAAATAAAATAAACTTAAATAAACAGAAGAAAGTGCTTTGCTGACAGTTCAGAGTAGTTAAATTAGTGCTTTCACGTTTCTAAAAACAAAATAATTTGTAAATAATTTTTTCAGTTGTCACAAGAGAAAGATCTTGATCATAAAGCCTGTTGCAAATCATGCAGAGGTGAAATGCAAGCGCTTTCTGAACTTTCTCTGCCATGTTTTGCACACTGCCAGCAGTTTATCCACCCCGCCCCATCACTCTATGTAATTTGCACATGATATACGCTTTACTGCAATGATCGTGCAGTATGAACAGAATATTATGCATGTCTAAGGACAGTTATATAGAATCACAAATATATTAACAGTATGAGAACAATTCAGGTGAGCAACAAAGGTATATGAATACAACATTTAACAATGGTGGGATCGATTAAATGGTCGGCAAGGGGGCAAGGCTAGGTTTATTATTTGTAGTGTTTATCTTGCTTCTACAATGTATTTCCATTGCACTCTACTTTATGTAAAAAGTGAGGCGTTAAAAAACGTGACGCAGAATAATTAAGAGTCCAGGCGGGCAAAAAGTGTCTCATAGATTAACATGGGAGCGGATCCAAAGCAAATGCAGTCTGTTCCAACTCTGCGTGCAGTGTGCAACGGGCTTAAGACTTCCTGCAGTCCAACAGTGCATTCACTCTGCGTGTAAGACCTGGAGTGCTTTAAATGGGACAGATGATATCTTGTGCGTATGAAAGAGCAGTTCTTTTGCAAGAACAATATACAATATCACTTGCCCTCAACTTATTTCTTTTTAGTCTTTGGAAAGTCTATTAGTTTGTAAATGTATGCTTCCAAGTTATAAACTTCGGACATACAATCTAGACTTGATATGGGCTACATTAGCCCATGGGGAGAGAAAAAGACTTGTCTTTTTTCCTTAGTGTACACGACGAAGCAGAAGAAGACAATTCTGTTCACCAAAATAATCTCAACCAGCAAATCCTTTTTATACGGACACATCCAATAGAAACTGACTTTTAAATGAGGAATGATGCCTGTATTAAAACATAAAACAAATGTACCGCAATTCACAGTTGCAGTAAATAACAAACCGAACAGACATTAAAACCAAACATTTAAACAAAAACAATTAAAACAACCTTAAGCTTGAACCAAAAAGCATTGTAGGGTTAGGTGACTTTAATGTAGAGGCACTGCCACTTGTTTTGAGGTTGTAAGTCTATTAAAAGGGAGAGGGCATGGTAAAGATTCTGTGAGTTCCTCATTCTTTTACCAGTCTGTAGATGTGGTGCTGGGCACCATGCTCACTGTTCGAAACCTCAAATACACACGCCATACATAACAGAGTCTCCTGGGTGTCTCTATTCGTCACCACCTGGAAATTACAAGGCATAGGCGTCCAGGTCAGTCAATGAGAGCAGTGGATTGCTAACTTTCTGAGCCAGTGTAAATACACACTACAGCTTATACTGTATGTGAAGCTAGCAATGTGCTATACACACATGCACTCCCACCCGCTATAATACAGTACATTACCACTCTATATCCACCCCAACCACAAGGCATATACATACATACACACACACACACACACACACACACACACACACAGACAGTATATATATACACACATATACACACACACACACATGCATTACCGTACATAGAGTGGCTTGCAAAAGTATTCACACCCCTTGAACTTTTTTAGCATTTTGTCATGCTACAACCACAAACATTAATGTATTTTATTGGGATTTTATGTGATAGACAAACACAAAGTGGTGCATAATTGTGAAGTGGAAGGAAAATTATAAACTATTTTCAAATTTTTTTTTTACAAATTAACTGAAAAGTGTGGCATGCAAAAATATTCAGCCCCTTTTACTCTGATACCCCTAAATAACAACCACTAGCCTTCAGAAATCACTTAATTTGTAAATAGAGTCCACCTGTGTGTAATCTAATCTCATTTAAAATACAGCTGTGAAGGCCTCAGAGGTTTGTAAGAGAACATTAGTGAACATACAGCATCATGA
>JAODUE010028609.1:0-21964 GCA_027564755.1 Amblyopsis hoosieri
ACACACACACACACACACACACACACACACACACACACACACACACACACACACACACACACACACACACAGATGCATGTAGAATCAGAAGCCTGCGATCGCATATGATCTTCCATAAGACTCCAACAGTCAAACAAACAACTGGCTAGACTATCCTGCCCCTAACAAGTGACCTGCCTGTTCCATACTACTGGCATGCCTATAAGCTGCGTTAGATACAAGTGTGACCAAATGTTAAGGAAATATTTTAGTGTGAAACCACAAATGCATGTGTAGAGAGAGAGAGGTTGTGTTGTGTCCCCACAACTCGACCGAGGAATTCTGTAGTGATATAACGTTTCCTTATTCTGTTATGCTGTGTATGCACCAAAAAACGCTCCAACAATCCTTTATGCTAAATTATCTCTCTCCCGCTCTCTCTCTCACCCACTTCCGACCCTCCAGAGGTGTAGATCTTGCCCTGGGCAGCGCAGGCAGCCAGACTGTCCCGCGGTGTGGGCGGTCCCAGCTTGGAGTACCAGCTGTCCTTCAGGACATTGTAGCAGTCCATGCGCTTGATGGGGAACAGCTGAGAGCCACCCAGGATGTAGACCACGTTGTCCCAGAAGACCACCGTGGCGTCCCGACGCTTCTCGAATGGACAGCGGATGTCTGTCCAGCTTGAGTCCTGATGGAGGGTGCCACGGACAGACAGACATACAAACGTAGTTAACGTCATAAGGGAGAGTGACTAGTAAATATGACTTGACCTAGGGCTGGACAATAATTCAATATCAATATATATCGCAATATACATTTAGTCAATAACGGTGATGTGATTTTTAAACACATTTCTGCTATTTCGGCTATACGTTGCATCATTTGTCACAGACTGACGTTCAGGGCGCAGCCGTCCGTTCATTGTATTCATGCGAACAGATAGAATGGAATACAATTGGTTACATCACGTGCACTTGCATTACAGACCAGCAGATTTTATTAACTCTCTCACTCACCTGACAGCACACGGAACAGAATTTGTCATTTGGTCTTGTTTTGTCTTATAACATACTCGAAGTATAATAGAGTTGTGTGGTTGAGGGTACATCTAGTTGAAGGCACCATATCATTCAAATGTCCAACTGTGACTTTGGACAGTTGTCCTGTTTCAGTTGGTGTAGCCCTTTCTTTTTCAATTATGACCTGACTCAACTATCTGACTGGGTGTGGGAGGATAGGTCAGTGATGATTGGTTACGGTCCACATCTTTGTTCACCCCCCGAGATGAATTTGGAGCTAAATTACATGCTAGATGGATTTCAAAACGAGTCCAAACCTGTCTGGTCCAGAAAAGCATGACTGCTCTTGTAGGAGACCCTAATAAATAATAATTAATAAAGTGTGTGAGTGTCTTATGTGCGCTTGTGATGCATGTCTGGTACGAGCGTGTGACTCTCACCTTGGGGTTGAAGTAGCGGCAGGACTGTGGCTGGGAGCCTCCAAACAGGGCTATGCGGTAGTCGTGTTTTTTGCGCCGGGGTCGGCTACTCTCACCAAGGTCCTCCCGATCCTCAAGGGAGAGGAGGTGGTAGCGCATCCCGCCTGGGGCAACGCAGGAGGAGGTTGGATGTCCGTTTTTTTTGTATACCCACCCATCAATAATGAGGTCTTTAAAAGCCCACATCGGGCCTCCCAAAACTGTATTAAATGTACACCTTTTTTTTTACAGCAACTTTACAATCTGAAGAATTGTTACAACACGTTTATAACTACAGTATATACTTCTCGCATTTCAGACTACATTAAAGGCAGGGTTAGTCATTCTCGAGAACGCTTGTTATCTCCAAGCTCAAAACAAACTCCCTTTAAAGTTCCACCCCACATAACACATTTAAACGCATTGCGAATCCATGGGCATAATTGATGTAAGTTGTGTACACCACTTTGTTTATGTTCCCATTTACAGAGCCAGGGCTGTGTAGTACCAGATTATTTATTCAGCACGCAGAGAGAACGTTAAGATAGCGAAATGCGAGGAGATATTTGGTGAATTTGACAAAAAAGTGTATTATCTTAGAATTAGTTTACAATAGCTGACTATACCTTTCTTAAATTAAATCTGTATTTCGTCCCTTCATAAATGTCCATACAACTCTATACATGTGTATTATGTGTGTGCTATTTCCCTCCTGCACTCACTTATGACCATTTTAAGGCACTGGGGGTTGTCCTGGATGAGGGGCTCGGCCTGCACTGTCTTGGACAGGAAAGCTTTGGAGACCAGCGGAAAGCGGACACACCCCAGCACGTCCACCATGTGGCGCTGTCGATTACCTGCGTCGTACTTCAGCCAACACATCGCAGCGTCGTAAATCTACACAAACAAACACACTTTTTCATCCATGGGAGAGTTTTGTCAGGTACGTTAAAGTTATATAAACAATAATATAAAAAATAAATACAATTAAAGAGTAAAGTATATTAGGTAACGAGCTAAAACTGCTACTATGAGAGTAAATGATAAAGCTTTTATCCCCTGTCATTTTTAAAAGGTGGCTGCTGAAGACATTTTGTTTAAAAACGATCAAAACAAAAACACCTCTTCTTTCAATGCCATTGGGTGCTCCCTCAGAAGTTCCACCCGCCATATTGGAGAAACCCTGCCATAGCTGGGATAGTGTTGTGTAATGAGGTCTTGTTGTTTTTGCTTACAATCATTGATTGACTTCACATTTAAAATTAATCTATATATATATTATTACACGTAATTAGACCCAATATTCACTTTATGAACAGGGTCTGCCTCGCTCCATTGGGAAGTGTTCACAGACGTTTCCTCCTACTGGGTGGAGACACCTGGATAACATTGAAACTATTGGACAGCGTTTAACCAATCGGCATTGCTACAGCTGATCTGATCGCCTCATCTAGCTCTGCCACCATTTTAAAACATGCTTGACTTCAACGTCATCTCATTAACCCGCCCTGATTGGTCTGCTAGCAGGGTGGCTGTGCGAACGCAAATGCGACCAGGGTTTCCCACACTATCATCTCAGCAAACATTAAGCTGAGAGCAATAGTACTGCTAGTGCGATCAGCCTCTCCGGCGTGGCAGCAGCCAGGTGTACCTGAGCTTCAGCGCGGACAGTGAGTTTGTCCTGGTGCAGGAGGTGCGTTAGCTGTGTCACATCCAGCTGCAAGAACTCGTCCAGTTTGTAGACCTCGGTGAAATGGAGCTGGACAAAGTCTTCTGCTGCTGCCTTCAGCTCAGGACAGTTCAGGCACTCTGCCAGCGCTGAGATACCTGCAGGACAATGAAAAAAAACAGACGATAACCTCCCTAAAATGAATACACAAAATGAATTCCCATTTTCACTGTACCTTATGTGATCCAAGATGCGTCATTAGAGTGCATTTACCTAAGCAGTTGGTGGCATCAATCTGTCCTTTGAGAAAGTCCACACACATCTTCTTTACCGGATCAATTTGATACTGGTTGGCTGCATCCAGAAGAGGCTGAACATTACTGCTGTTCACTGAGATCCTGACAGACAGACAGACACACACACACAGACAGAGAAAGAGGTTTGTCATGGATTCATCTTAGCGCTGTAGCAGAGTAGAAGTAGATGAAAAGCATTAGCATCGTCACTGCTGACTTGAAAAGGCACATCGGACTGTAGGTGTGTTTCTTTGTATAGAAGTGCAACAATACAGTCTAACAGTGTTATTACCATCTGTATTGTATTATGTAAATAATCCTGTGTAACATTCCCTGTGGGTCTACTTTTCAGCTCGTCTCCTACCGGGCGGTGTAGATAAACTCGATCAACAGCTCGATGACCTCGGGATCAGCGCTCCGCAGCTCTACTTCATGAGACATGGATTCTATCATATTGGCTGGACGGAAAAAGAAAATGAAAACCTATTTACATCAAAGCCTGAGTGACAAGTTTTTCTATTGTTTTTCAACTTAAACTGTAAACAATATATTGTATTTTCCCTATGTTGTTGAGAAACCACAAAACTGCACCTGGTTACTTAAATGTGTGGCTAGGAATAGGAGTATATGATATATGTATAATTAATGCATACAGATCTGCAATTAGAGAAGTTGCTAATTCTAAATGAGAGCAAACAGCAACAAATTCTAAATGAGAGCAAACAGTGAACTGTGAAAGTGTGCAAGTGGCCCATGTATGTGTGCAACTGGTGAACCTACTGGTAAACATGAGATTGAAGAAGTGGCTGGCTGACGCTAGCACTACTCTGTGGGCAAGAAAGTGCCTGCCTTGAACCACCAGTGTCACGTCACAGAGTGTACCCTGAAAAAAGACAAGTTAGTGACAAAATCACAGGACCCGCATAAACTCTACCTAAATGTGGCATCGACCTACTACATTCAATTAAGTCTATACTGGTCTACAATCTCCAACCTCACCCTCATAATAACCACGTTGTACCGGTATAGCCTACCTGTTTCCTTAGATTGTTCATGACTCCCATTATGCTGGACAGCTGTCTGTACTCTTCTTTGGTGGCACACTTCCTTTCACTTTTTTTTTTAGAGCCTGGTGTTTTTTCTGAAGACGCCATTCCAGTCATTTATGGTTTATTATCAATCCAGTGCACTCTTTGTTTTGGGTTAGCTCCTTATACAGCACAGATGCCGTTGTCTAGTCGCATGGGCTTGTTTTGTCGCATATGCTTGTTTATTTTGCTGAGTTGTATAGAAAAAAAGCACATATTTGATATACATTAAAATGTATGCATGCAGTGTGGGTATGATTATTAATTAAGTAGGCTACATTAAGGATCTGCGCAATGGTCTGCGCTTAACAGTCTCTTTCCATGGCTCTGCTTAACAGTTGTTCTATTATTTTCTTCTTCTTCCTCTTCCTCTTCTTCTTCTTTTTCTTCTTCTTCCTCTTCTTCTTCTATTTACTTCCTCTTTTGGCGCATTACCGCCCCCATCTGAACAGGAGAATGAATCAGTATCTGATTTGAATCAATAATACAATACAAAAATAAAACAATACAATACAATAAATAGCCTATAGCCTATTTTTTCAACAGGTTAATAATTGTTTGCACTTTCATAGGCTACAACTTCCTAAAATTCTTGTTCCCACGATGTTGTATAGTTCTATGGTAACAACACTATCTCCCGTTGCATTTCCCAGAACCCCTAACCCTACCCCTGTGTGGAATTATAAGGCTGGAACCCACATGCATTTATCTATAATCCCTATCCTCTGTATTCTAGAAAGTGAATATAGGCTACTGTAAGCGAAGGTGAAATGTTGGTTTGCTTGTGGTGTTGCAACAAATAACCTTCTAAAAGATGTTCCACGACAATGATCTATAGCTCCCTTTAAATCCAGACTAAAAACATCAACATTGCTTTCTGCTGAACTGTAAACATTGTACTTTGACTTATGCTATGCTGTAAAACATATTTAATTTATTTATTGATTATGACATCTTATTATTTTATTTATTTATTTATTTTTATGTCGAGTCTGCCTCGTAGCCTGTAGTGCATGACATGTTAGTTAGAAATGTGTAGTGGATGCCTATTGCATAAGTTGCCCTACTGTATCACCATCTAGTGGATGATATTTGAACTCAGTCAGCACGTTCACACATTTTAATTGCTACAAATACTTTATAATGCAATCTGCAGTAAGCAGTTCTTTACCACTGAAATTTGCATATGTAAATTCGTCGTTCGTTTATTTATCAGATTTAAGAAATAAATGGTCATGGGTAAAAAATTGTGATTCCTTATTTAGAACTTGGCACCTGTCGATCGACAGGTGCATATAGCTACACTAAATCGTACAGGAAGAAAAGTTTTCTCTGAAGTCTTATGACTGTGACGTCATTTGGATTTCGGGGAGCTTTGGGGATAATTGACCCGGACAACACCAGATCAGCGAAATGTATAATATATTAACTTGCTGCTGTTTGTCGTGTTATAGCTCGAATGAAGAGGTATGGATTTGCAATACTGTGATTATTAGTAGGAGCACAAGGTCGATTTTGCGACTACGTTTTAGTCGAAACGGCATATGAACCATTTTATTCGTTGTTGAAATTAGATTAATGTACTAGTAGGCCTATACCTACATTGTACATCGATGGTAAGTGGGATGTCTATGGCATTGAAGGGAGATGTGTTTTTGTTTTGATCGAGTTCAAATAACAAGCTTTCTCCAGAATGACTTACTATACTTTTTAAATCGAGTCAACAACTAGAAATATTTGGGTTAATCAGTAATTTTGACTTGAATGTTTAAATAAACGTTAATTTTTCAGAGACAGCCAGTCCTACAATCCAGAGCGCTCGAGTCAACAACAGCAGAATCAGCCAGGCAGAACCGTCCAGCACGCACAGGTAAGATACACTGTATATTCTGCTATTAAATTAAATAACTTATTGTGGCTGCAACATACAGTAGCCTACTTTCAATACAATATTTGAAATTGATCACATATATATTTAGTAAGAAAGTACATTTCCTAGATTGGTTATGTGGTGTTTCCTACTCCATTATGGCCTTTGTGTTTTTATAGATTCAGTTCTGTGTGTGTATTTTTGTCTTTCATATTTCACAGGTACACAGAGCCAGACTGGCAGGCTGGCAATAAGGCGAGTTGGTGTGCCAGAGCTAGATAAGATGTTTGCTGATGTGGCGGAGACTTTTACCAAGCAACAAGAACACTACGAGTCCATGGTTCAACACATCGTTACCCTGAGACAGACCTATGGCTGTAACCACGACAACACATTGTTTCTAACTGCGTGTGTGAAGAAGATCAGAGATGATCATGGTATGTGGCTAACATAGGCCTACACATGTTAACCCACACTCATATACAGTCAGGAACGGCACTAAAAGAAACACAAAAGCTCCAACCAATATGCCTAGACTTCATATTTCAAGTCCTATCCTTTATATTCACATCTCTGACCAAAATCTATTCACGTTTGGTTTAGATTTTGGACAGTAGTAGTCATTGTTGGACACAGCAGTCTGCATTGTGAAGGAAATGGGTCAGAGCATGCCACATAAAATTATGAATCACTAAAACAAGATGAAGATATTATCACCCTCAATAATAGAAGGCTGTTTTTCGATGTGAATTGTTGACAAAATCTACACCTACAGTATATATGTGGCATTTGTGTAGAGAAAACAGCTTCAGGTGAAATGGATGGAGTCTCATTTTAATTGTGTCTGTCTCTCTCTCTTTCCCCCCTACCAGGGAGCCGGTATACGGCATCCCTCCAGATGAAGGGCTATGACTTCTCTCTTTCCGTGGTTCCACTGGGGTTAGAGGGTGAAGAAGAATACATGTTCCCTGCCAGCCTGCAGATTGCTCAGGATGCACTAAATGCTGTGTCACTGGACGCTAAGGCAACTATGACTGCAACTATTATTATTTAGTTAATCTGTGATACATTTACAACATTTAATTGCAGTAAAATGAAGATACAAATTCATGGCAAACATGCACGTCATCGCACGTTACCGCACAAATCCAAACAGGAATTTAAAACAGGACCTTGAACTTGAAACTATTGCTCAGTTTCTCAGACATGTATTAAACATAAATCCCTAGATTAAGAATAGTTTTCAATGGAGATCTTCTTTGAAAATGTTATTTTAGTCTTGGACAACTGCCTAATCCATGTCCAGGAAACTGTCTGAATATGTTTACCCAGCAGTCTAAAACATAACTTTTCATTTTATAACATGGAACGACAAAGACAGGCATATGACATTACTAAACATCACATAACTAATTATTTTGTTCACTAAAACTCAGTTTGCTTACATTTTTTCTGTGACTCAATTCTACCTCTATAAGGCAACCATCTCTGTTGGAACCAAACTTCAGGAGATGATTGGCTGGCTCCAGCGTAGTGAGGAGCAAATGGCTAAGCAAGTAAAGGAGGCAGCACCAAGCTACCAGGAGCAGGGAAGGCTGGCAGAGAATCTCTGTGAGAGCTTAAAGGAAGTGAGGAGGGCCAAGGAGTTGTCACGTCGATACAAACAGCAGGCTGGGGAGGTCCACACCGAGGCTGCTCAGTTAGCAGGAGCTGAACTTTAGTCTATATCAGACAAATGTAAATGCACACAAACGCACACACAGACACGTACCACGAAAAGAAATATACCATATATTAAGCATTAATATATCATATAAATATAACTTTTTTATGTAAATAGTGGAGTACTGGTGTCTTGAGCAGAGCATGACACACTCCCTCTGTCTGTGTATGTAGGTAGATATGTGTATGTGTGTGTGTGTGGCCCATGAAGCATTTGTTTTAGTGTGAGATGCAATTGCTTAGTGTGACATATTGTGGCAGAAAGTCATATAGGTTCACTTTAACTCTTATTTATTTATCTTATGCTGTTTTATAATTGTTATAACATCTGTAGTATTTTAATTGGGATTAATGTTGCCATCATTAAATATTCTTCAATGTACATTAGCCATAACTTTTTATTATACATTGTATATGTGAATTATTGACTATCCTTGATATATTTGTAAGTGTTACAATACAATGGGTATCGTATCGTTCTGTATTAAGGGCATTGCACTTATCTCTCCTTCCCTCCCTCCCTTCCTTCCTTCCTTAATTCATTTGTTTGTTCTTTTCTGTTTTTCCACATCCCGGACAAATTGCTCCAAGCCATTATCAGATTCCCGTATACAATTATTTTGGATTCGGTACAATTGTAATATTAATCAAAATTATTAAACACTATATTGACAAAATACAAATAGATAGCAGAATTACAAGGATTAGAATAATATTCAGGTTTTACAACTTTTTTTGTTTTATTCCAAAATAAGGAAAATGTGTTTTGCTAAACATGTGTGCCTGCCATTATATAGCAGATTTGTACGCCACTCTTTTAACTGATCTCTACTATATATCTTTTAATAAAATAGAGTATTTTTTGTATGAGTTGTGTAATATGAAACTATTCCATTTATGACAGTTTATCAACTGGAATTGCAATAGATGACAGGTGTTGGGGGTTGTCATCCAGCACAATTTTTCAGATATACCGTATATTCATTAAGGTTAAAATTCTATGCAATCGGCATAATATGTCTAAATATGTTTGTTTGAGCTAAAACAAACAACAAAATAATTTAACAGAATAATGTATGAGTTCTGTTAGGTAGTTTGATGGTAGTTATAGTAAATAGTAAGGCATAAACGTCCAAACATTATTGTGTTCATTTAATTATTTCCATCTTTCACAGTGCACTTTTTGCCGTCAAAGATCAATGACGGTGACATCTTACCATGATCGTGGAAATTATAAACGCGAAACCTTATAACTAATCTCATTGGCAAGTATATTTGTGGGCGCGGCAGTAATATCTAATGCGACTGAGGTATTGGCTAATACGGCTGCCACTCTCCTCTTTGACTTCAAGATAGTCTGACGGTGGAGAAAGTAATGAAGATGGAAGGGATTGATGTTGAATTATTTAGAGCATTTATAGACTAATTTGTGGTCGTGTATTTGACCAAATGGGACCACAGAGGATAACTATAACAGGAAATTGATTAATAGCATGCGAGTAAGTACACAGCAACT
The DNA here is from genome assembly GCA_027564755.1 of Amblyopsis hoosieri. NCBI lineage: Eukaryota > Metazoa > Chordata > Actinopteri > Percopsiformes > Amblyopsidae > Amblyopsis > Amblyopsis hoosieri. Next base: position 9,618 of record JAODUE010028609.1, read on the forward strand.
TCCTCGGCTACTTCGTATCGTGCGTTAGCAGCCAGTAGAGCTAGCGAGCTAATCTTAATAACAATACTGACAGAAATCAATTAGTCAGTGTGTTGGTTGGACTGCGTGTGGATTAGGCTGCAATACACATTGATATCTGGTTAATGTTGCATAGTTAAACTAGCAATTTAACTAAATCATCCAACCATTACTGAAGGCATTACGTTACCGTACTGAAGTTGCCGGCTGAAACTTTATTGTGAAACATATGTCCTCAACTGGCCACAAGGCCACATCGCTATCTTATATTAGAAGAAGTGCCTGATAATCTGTCTAATAATGACAATATCAAGTAAATGAGAATGGGCGAAATCGTTAAATGTGCTTAAATAAAACGTGTTTCTGTAGAAAGATAACCGCGGAATTCCCAGCTATCAAGTCAAATGCCACCGTTATACCGTGTTCCATTCGTCGTTACCTTTGGTACCGGTAATGCTCTAAAATGTGTGTAGTAGGCTCACGATCATGTGTGGCAGCATTACCCTTACCACTAAGCAAAAACCTGACCACGAGTTTCCTCTTTTATCAGACTGGTGGAAACTGCTGCAAAGCCCTGAGGCAGGATTATTTTCAGACTTAACTGGGCTAATGTTCTTTCTTTGTAGGCCTGCATGCTGTCTAATTAAATATGAAAATAAGTTTCAGACATTTTTCCACATACAGTAATGTTGAAGGGAGGTTTTTGGGACACTGTACTCAAATGCCCCTTTCTTTTGTCGTTCATGTGTTATCTGCCAGCCAATAATGTGCATTTGAGTTATTGTGTTTTTATGCATGGATGGTCATTGCACATGCTTAGTATATTCATCATGAGTTTGTTTAGCTGCTAGTTCTATCTTCTTTCTTCTCCATTGTGACAAGGTAGACCCACACAGAATGCATGCAGGACAGTGTCTTTGGGGGGTGCCCCAGAGAGAGAGCCTTTTAAAACCTAGTGTACAGGCTGGGATGTTTTGTACTGAATCCCCAGTGCTCTTCAGGCACTATAACTAAAGAAGCTAAGTCTCCAGCCTCCCATCATCAGAGAAAGTGAAGACATGGCAGGGGAGGAAAAGCAGAGATACAAGCGAGAGATTGTGTGGGTGAGAAATCAGTGTGGTGCTAATGGCTTATCCCTCTGGGCTCAAAGGAGGGAGGGTGTGATGGAGCGAAGGTGCCAATGAAAGGATGGAGATGTATGACTGGCTCCGGCACCAGGGAATGTAGGCTGCTGTAAGAGGATTCTTCCCCGTCAGATCTGTGTTCCCTCACATCCCACCACTGACCACACGCACACACAGTAAAGCAACCTGCTGTGATGTTTTATAGCTAAAGGCGATGTTTGTTTATGTGGTTCAGAAAAGCCCAAGCTATAAACAACTTGAAGGCCAATGTTAGCTGGGGGGGGGGGGGTAACAACAAGGGTGACACACAGACGGCCCAAATATAGATGTAAAATGTGCATACCCAAAGGTTATAGAAAGTTACATGAAATTAAAACTGAAAGGAGAAGCGGTAGATATGTAAGCACGCATGCATTTTTGTTATTGTTATTCATGTAATTACCCGCCGCGGCAATGTGACCTGTTAAACAGCCTAATACGCAACTGCTGCCAGATGACCTCGAATGCTTGGTAGATTGTTATTGTTGTCAATGCCTTAGTGGCATCGTCTTGTACAACCTGACACGTAGCATACAAAATGTCTGCTGCAAAATAGTTATTGGGATCCTCCTAGTGTACAGCCTGACAGGCATGTAACGAGAAAGCCACTTTTTAATAGGCATGTGTGGGCATACAGGAGGTCAAGTCTTTTCTGGCCATGGTCCAAGCCTTGCTTACATTACTTGTAGTCAGTGTATTTGGCCCTCACAGGCTTGTCAGAACAGCTTGCCATCATTGTATTTTCTTCTTTTTCTTAGCAGTTAAGTTCTCTGTAACATTCTGCAAGAACTTCCTCGTCTTAGCTCATGGGGGTGTTTTTTTAAGATGGCCCAGTTTAGATTTGGCGGAGGCAATCACTGACTTATGTTCCATGTGTGTGAGTCGAGTAGTAGGCCGAGTGTTTATTGTATTTATATACAGTGGATATAAAAAAAGTCTACACACCCCTGTTAAAATTACAGTTTTTTGTAAAGTAGAAGACAAGACAAAGATAAATCATATCAGAACTTTTGCCACCTTTAATGTGAACAATTCAATTGAAAAACAAACTGAAATCTTTGAGGGGGGAAAATGAAACATAAAAACCTTACAATAACCTGGTTCACACATTAAATCACATTACACACATGCCATCATTTAACCTGACTGATTAATCACAAATAAAGTTAAGATATTCTAGTAGGATTTTCCTGACATTTTCTTAATTGCATCTCAGAGCAAAAGCCATGGTTTGCAGAGAGCTTCCAAAGCATCAGAGAGATCTCATTGTTGAAATAGATCAGTCCAGAGAAGGGTACAAAATAATTTCCAAAGCATTAGATATACCATGGAACACAGTGAAGACCGTCAAGTGGAGAAAATATGTCAAAACAGGCATTATTAAGAACTGGACGTCCCTCCAAAATTGATGAAGTGACGAGAAGAAAACTGGTCAGGGAGGCTTCCAAGAGGCCTACAGCAACATTAAAGGAACTGCAGGAATTTCTGGCAAGTGCTGGCTGTGTGCTACATGTGACAACAATGTCCTGTATTCTTCATATGAATGGGCTATGGGGTAGGGTGGCAAGACAAGCCTTTCTTACATAGAAAAAATCCAAGCCCGGCTGAAGTTTGCCAAAAGCCAAAACAAAGTCCCCCAAAAGCATGTGGGAAAATGTGTTATGGTCTGATGAAACTAAGGTTGAACTTTTTGGCCATAATTACAAAAGTTATGTTTGGTGCAAAAACAACACTGCACATCACCCAAAGAACACCATACCCAGCATCAGCATCATGGCAGCATCATGCTTTGGGGCTGTTTTTCTTCAGCTGAAACCGGGGCCTTAGTCAGGGTGGAGAGAATTATGAACAGTTCCAAATACCAGGCAATTTAGGCACAAAACTTTCAGGCGTCCATTAGGAAGCTGAAGAGGAAGTTCACCTTTCAGCAAGACAACGACCCAAAGCACACATCCAAATCCTCAAAAGCATGGCTTCACCAGAAGAAAATTAATCTTTTGGAATGGCCCAGCCGGAGCCCAGACCTGAATCTAATTTAACATCTGTGGGGTGATCTGAAGAGGGCTGTGCACAGGTGATGTCCCAATTTGAAAGGTTTGGAGTGCTTTTGCAAAGAAGAGTGGGCAAATATTGCCACGTCAAGATGTGCCATGCTAATAGACTGCTACCAAAAAGACTGAGTGCTGTAATAAAATCAAAAGGTTCTTAAACAAAGTATTAATTTAAGGGTGTGCACACTTATGCAGCCAGGTTATTTTAAGATTTTTCATTTTTCCCCCTTGAAGATTTCAGTTTGTTTTTCAATTGAATTGTTCACATTATAGGTCACATTAAAGGTGAAAAAAGATCTGACATGATTTATCTTTGTTTTATTCTTTTATCTTTTACCTCACAAAAACCTGGTATTTTAGGGGTGTGTAGACTTTTTATATCCACTGTATTATAGATAGACTTGTTCTGTCGGTCTGCTACTTGAATTGGCTACACCATCTTGACTGCAGTTGACTATCATTTGGTTTGGGAAGCATTAGGCTATTTGAATGTTCTCTCAAAATATATATAAATAAAACAATGCAGCCATTAATTGTGTGCGTGCGTGTGTCACCCTGTACTGTACCACTGGAAAAAGCAGCTGGGCAGCTCTGGTTTTCATATCCACCCACTTTTTCATCTGCTTCTCTATTCCCTCCACCCTTCATTCTCATTGGCCTCGACTTTTTGAAGGAAAGAGAGATGGTCCAGAGAAGTGTGAGCATCTGGGTTTGTTTATAGGAAGTGAAGTAATCATCCAGGAGGAGCCTGTGTGGCTCTTGACTAGTTTTCTCATTTTGTCCTACCCTAAACTGCAACAACTAGCTCTTCCTCTAAGGTAAGTTTTGACGTACGATGGTAGGGACCGTAATGTAGGCTATGCCTAGCTCTTTGACTCAGAACAGTCTGGCACCTGTGTGTTTTGGACTTTGACGTTCAGCGTTGTCTTGATGAAGACAATTGTGTTATCGGCAAACTGGTTTGCAGCAGCTATAATTAGTTAAGCAAGTTTCTTTTTAACCTTTTATTTTGCTGATTGGTCTATAGACATTTTTCAAAATGATTAATTTGATCACAACCGTGTTTACCTTACATACTTATTGCATTGCTCTTTGTGCACTCAAGTACTATGAACACTCGGAGATGAACTGTTTTAGTTTGGAACAGTATTACAAAAGTTGTGACTCAGAAATAATGAGATAATGTTGACGTGTGTGTGTGTGTGAGTGAGAAGAACGAGGAGTGGCATACATTCAGAAGAGTTGTCAACTTAGCTTTCTCACAGAAACAGGTTTTGTGTAACAAGGCGCACACATGCTATGGTGTTGAGCGGGGATTTGTCCATTCACTGTCACTTACCAGTTTTGCATGCTACAACTTGGCTTGTTGTACACTACATGGACCTGTTTATCAATACTGTTTTTATTAGTCAGGTGCCAGGGGTTAACAGGCTTCATTGGTTTCAAAGGCACTTTTATTCCTAACCTTCCCCCCACGGTTCTTACTGGCAGGTTGCCTTTGGAGATGGAGCCCTCATGAATGCATGTATTGCATCATAGGAAGTCAGGGAGGAAATATGGTGTCAGCAGCAGCATGAAAGTTATTCAGTGATTTTGTTTTTAAAACCAATATTGGTGATGTTGTAATCTGTCATGGCCTGATAACAAGCATATAATATAACGTTTGATTTCTGCGCATAGGCCAATGGTTATTTGGTAGACCAAACAACCATTCATGAACCCTGTCAATTCTTCTAATGTCAAGGATTGTCTGACTGCACATCTTTATTCCCCCCTCCCCTCCCCTTGCTATACAGTACGTCTTCTCATCTAACCATCCATTCATCTTGGTATTGATCTCTGCGTTATCTTGCGCACCTCTAATAATACATCTGTGTAGTTTAGGGCTGTGCCGAATACCATTTTACAGGTTTCGAATACTTGATGGTATTTCTGAACGAGTATTTGAATACTCTCTCAAAAACACCATTAAAAACACTCAACTATAATAAAGAAGTATAACAGAAGTAATCTTTGATTCCTATCTTCAGTGAGCATATAGCCATGCGCTCAAAATGGCCACTTTGATTGATACGTCAATTGAGCTAGTCAGAGCTGTCAAATAGCATATACCTCCTATATTAGCCAATAAGAGTGTGTGTTGAATGAATAGCCTCGCTCTCTTCTTACAAACAGCCAATTGAAATCAGTTGTGTTGATGACACAGTGTAGGGCAGGCAATTACATTTCATGCATGTGGGTTTATATGGAGACAGTAGGGATTAATGGGAACGCATGCATAATGTGGAAAAAAACGAATACTCGAATCCCAATATTTAAATCGAATGCATACCCAACGAACGAATACCCGAATAATCAAATATTTGGGGCCAGCCCTAGTGTAGTTGTAATATGTGTAGTTATTGCTATCTATGAAGTCTGCACAGTGTCTGGCATATTGAATCAGCTAAACAATTTCAAAGTGATAAGATAAGAGTGAGAAGATTCAATCTGTGACCTTTTTGTGTTGAATGTTTTCAACACTGGAATATGAAAAATAAATGTTTGAAATCTAGGAATGAATTCAATATTTTTCATGTTTTATTATTATTTTTATTTTAAACGTTCTTTGAATGAAAATGTTAAATATTCTAAATATGTTTCTTCAAACATTAAGTGATTTAGCATACAATATGTAGCATTATATTTATCAATACTGATCAGTAAAAGAAAAATATATGTTTGCCATATCACCCAGCCCTTTTAATTCCAACTAACTTGTGTGTAGTGTAGCTGAGCCAAGCATCTGCTGCATCATTTGGGCCAATGTGCTCCTTGATTCCGTGTACTGTAGCATGCTGCCATGACAGGCACATCCACAATGACAAACAAGATGGCTAAGAAAGCTAGTCTCAGAAGGAAGGGCTGGAAACATCTGCTCAATGACCCCATGAGTTGACAATATCTTACACACAGGGCTGTTTTATTGTCTATTTATTCTGTCTTAAGCAGAGCCCAGGAGAGCTTGGCTAGCAAGTTGTCGAGTTTAGGAGTGTGTGCGTCAGAGTGCCTGTTCGAAGATAACACGGGTCATGTTTTAGGCTAACCATTCCATTGACCCTGCTCTTCTTTTAAGATAAGAGTAATCCCCGGTGATGGATTTTCATAATTATCCTTTAATACAACATGAATTCCGGAGAAACACTTTACAGTAGCCACACGTGACACGGAATTGTCATAAAGCTGTAATTACCTTTTCTTTACATTCTGCAAAATGAATCTCATACTGTTATTGTACTGTATTTATTTATTTTAACAAGACATTTAAACAAGCATGAAGGCTACCAAATTAAAAACATTTTATTAACAAATACAATGCATTCATTGTTGGTGTAAATTCAAACTCCAGTTTAATAGGCTATAGGTGCTGTTTCGACACAGTTGGGACGCCCCAGATCAGTAGGCCTACGTTGTGTTTGACCCACTGATGATAGTACCCAAAAAGTAGGCTGACCCGTTAGCTTTGGGGCTACCCTCGCGCACACAACCCAAGCTATTGATGACTTCTAATAGAAGATAGAGGGGGGGTGGGGACATACAATACCGTGAATGTTATTGAAAACTGGGGAAACCACGACTCCCCACACTCTCTCCCAAGAGGGTTGTGACCCCCTTGTTGAGAGCCAATGCCCTAGACAGCAGTGTGAACAGACAGGATGATTGGTTCAAGCGGGTTGGGGTTGTGTAGGAGGAAAACCTGTCCTCTTGGATGGCTGACTCATCCACACTCTAATCACAGCTTCATCTTTCTGTAATTTATTTATTTATTAGCTTTTACAGAGCCTACCATCATGCGTGCACGCTCCCCACACACACATGCACTTCTAATTTCTCTACACGGGGACTGTAGATAATGCTGCCCATTTCATGACTCACCCCTTTTGTGATTCTTGTCTTTGGTGGTACTCTATAAATACGCACTTGCCTGTCAGAGCACAGACATGACGGACAGAGGCGTAACAGGCGTTGGTGTAAAGACGGCATCTGTGTATGTGCAAGGCAGGATGGGGGGGCAAATAGACAGTGCAGGAGAAGGTGTGTTTTCTTCTGTCACTTCTTTGCATTCACAAGACCGTATAAGCGCTGTAACATCTGGAGCCACCATAAAAAAATCGTGCTGTCTGGGATGGGAAAGGGAAAAGCTAGTTGAACTTCTAGATGTGGATTGCATGGCTGATGGATATACTGTGTGTGTGTGTGTGTGTGTGTGTGTGTACATTGGCAAACTGGCGGAATCTTAACAAGTGGAATTTTCTCAAGTCTCATAATCTGAGCTCATGTGCTCTGCAAGTGCACATAGAAGGACTTTCTCCTCTCCTGCCTCTTCCCCACCCCCTTCCTGCCTCCTATCTACCATTATGACGCACACACACGCACGCACGCACACACATACACACAAACACGCACACAATCTGAGATACCAAACATGAAGCGTTTCTCCATGTTCCTCCAAACACATAGTTTGACTATCAGAGTGACACCACTGTGTTTGCTCACACTTAAAGGCATGCCTTCACTTATTAAGCACAGATTTCAGCAATCTTATAACTTTATTGGAAGCCATTACTGTGCGTCTCGGATGTAGTAAACTCTGGTACGACATCAGGTCTGATGTATGTAAGACTACTATGATCACAACTACTGAATTGGCTTCCATTTCAATAAGAATTAAAGTGTAAATGCACCCCAGCGCTGAACCTACTACACCCACTACAACTTGTGTCAAAATGCGTCAAGGAGCTGCGTGAGGGATGGGCTTAACGTTAACATTTTAATTTGATGACGTAAGCGGACAGAGTGTACAGTTGAAACTAGCCATGTCCTTGGGTGAATATTCATTTTCAGACTATAAAATGCAATTTTTATAAAAATGAGATTTTCTTTGCCAATATTATTGATTAGTGTATTATCACAGATCAATCCAAATACTTGGTTTGCATTTACATTTTAAATGCCATCAGCGTTTTATATCATAACAATGCAGCTAAGCAAGAAAAGCTCTTGCATTAGTCATCGTCTGGCCTCATGTCTGCCAAGACAGCAGAGGTTTTTGTGTTAAGTATTCAAATTAATGTAGAAAGACATGATAATACATGATCCTTTCCAGACCATATATCAATATTTACCGTCGCTGTAATTAACATCACATTTTTTAGGAACTAATTTGTAACCAGTCACTATACAGGTGCATCTCAATAAATTAGAATATTGTGGAAAAGTTAAGTAATTTCAATAATTCAATTGACACAGTGAAACTCATATCATGGATTAATTACACACAAAGGGAAATAGTTGACAGTTGTAGCCCATGTCCTTGATACGTTTGTGTGTGGTGGCTCTTGACCCCTGTCTCAGTCTACATTTTTGAATGCCCTTCGCTTGACAATCCTCTCAAGGCTCTGTTCCCTGTTGATTGTGCACCTTTTCCGACCACACATTTTCATTCCACTAGACTTTCTATGAATATGATTGGATATAACACTCTATGAACAGCCAGCTTCTTTAGGGTGTCGATGACTGACTCACCACTGTCAAGTCAGCAGTCTTCCCCATGATTGTGAAGCCTACTGAACTAGACTGAGAGACCATTTAAAGGCTCAGGAAACCTTTGCAGGTGTTTTGAGTTATTTAGCTGATTAGAGTGACACCTTTAGTCTACAATATTGCACTATTTCACATTATTCACATTTTCTGAGAAACTGAAATTGAAGTTTGTAATAATCAAGATAAAAACAAATACAGGTTTGAACTATTTAACTTTGTGTGTAATTAATCCACAATATATATGAGTTTTACTTTGTCAATTGAACTATTGAAATAACTAACTCTAATCTATCGAGATGCACCTGTATGAACTCCCCTGTGGCCACATCATAGAGTAACGTGAGTTACTCTCGTGAGAGGCAAAGCATTGTGTGAGAAATTGTTTGGTTTTTTTGTCACATCATCAATCAACAAAATGTTGATTTAGTTTTTTGTTTATCCACCACCGGCACTCTCTCCGCCTCCGTCTGTCAATGGTGCTCTCCCCGGTCCTTATGTAACTACAGTTGGCGGCGTCAGAATAGGACAGGGCACACTCGTGCAGCGCCAAGAGAGATGTACGCTCCCCGTCCAGAGGGGAAGAGCTGAGCGGGGAGACATCGGGGCAGACCCTGATGTGTCCCCCAGGCGGGTGCAGTCGACGGTTATAACTTCCAAAAGCTAGCTAAGCGCATGCGGCACACAGGCACACAGCCACAGACGGGTGTGGGGGCGAGGGGAGGATAGTTTGCGCGGAACGGGGAGCTCCGGCTTGCAGGCAGAGTGGGGAATATAAACGTGACGAGCAATGGGACTAGCAGCCAGGGAGACGAGAGGGGGAGAGTGCATCGTCAGTGACTAGTCGCAGTGAAAGGCAAGAGCGATGTGTTGCCACCATGGCTGTTACTCATTCTGTATGTGCGTTGGGGGAACCACAGGACTCATAAAGGCGAGACGGGGAGCACAGTGCTCACCCACTTCCAAACACAGAGTCTATCTGACTCTCGTACCACAGCCATCAGCTATTTGGGGTTCCGTCACTGTCACACACACACACACACACACACACACAAGCGTGTGGGAACTACATCTGAGCCACAATAACGTACGATGACTGTGTCTCACAGGTAGAGGTGGACCGCAGATGAGGGAAGATGCTGGCTATGGATCAAGGAGTCATGGAGGAATGGCTGTCAGAGTATAAGGTACTGGAATATGTGTGTACGTATACGTGTATATGTGTGTGTGTGTGTGTGTGTGTGTGTGTGTGTGTGTGTGTGTGTGTGTGTGTGTGTGTGTGTGTGAGAAAGACTTCAAATGAAATGTGAGAAAGTCTACCCTGCCACACACACACAGTGTTCTACTGTAGCTGCCTGGCTTGATAATGAACCGCCCGGCTGCCTAGAACAAGAGCTCCCACTCAAACACAAGCACGGCCAGATGCATGATTGGTGTTGAGACTCGATAAGGCGTAATGTCATCAGAGTGGACAGTTTGTGTGTGTGTGTCAATCTGTGATCCACTTTACATCATGTTGACCTTAGTGCAGACAGGAAAAGCCAGCAATTCTGGCCAACAGTTATTACAGAGAGCATACATTTCTTCTAGGGCTGTGCCTATGGCTGTTATATATGTATTTGTTCTCAATAGACTAGGTTAGACTATCTGGCAATCACAAAATCCACTTGCATGAGTTTCAGTGAGATGCAACTTCCGGTACATAGAATGTGTTTGGCGCTGTTAATATATAGTTTGACGGTTCACTCACCAGGGCTGACTTTGTCCTCCTCTGTACAGCACTCCATATTACCGTACGTCCATTAACACCGTGTAAGGCGCCTTCATTTCAGTTTTATTGTCTGTATTTATCGGTTTCAAACCTCCCTGTATTAAATCTTCTTCGTTCGTGTTATAGCCATGGCACACGGGGAAGATTGTTTAGACTTTAAACTGACTGTCTTAGCTTAGCTAACTTGAGAAAATGTCATGAACCCTTTTCAATTTTGCCCACTACGGTAGATCAATGGACTATGTAATATCCATCATGTACTGTAAAGTGTAAAACTGTGACGACTAATTGACCTGCGGTTCATAATAGTGACAAGACAGTAAGCACGATATCTGCTGTTGCAGACCCTGCCTGACAGTGCTGTGTCCAGCTACGCCACTTCTCTGAAAGACAACGATGCCCTGGTTCCTGCCCTCTACAAAGTCATCCGAGAGAACTACAGCGACGTATGGACACAATCGCACATGCACACGCACAGCTGTTTACATACCAGATAGTATATCTTATTTTAAACAATTCCCAGCAGTGGTTGGACAGGCCTTTGTTTTATTTATGTGGCTGGGGTGTGCTGTGTGTATTATATTGTACTCTTTTTGTTGCCAAGGGGGTTATTCCTAGAAGCAAGTTCAGAATATACAGGCTCAGAATATCCAGGCTCAGAATATGGCCTGGCCTCAGATCCGGCAAGACGGCAGAGGTTTTTGTGTTTAGTATTCAAATCAATTTAGACCCCTAAATAACATAATAAAAATACATGAATTTACCTGCCCATTTCCAGACCATATATCAATATTTCCAGACACAGAAAAGCACCCCAAATGGTAGTTGCTTACATTATTAATATAAGCCTATTGGAAATATATAAAATGTGCATTTCTCTCTCTGGTATTATTCATAAAAATATAATGTGCTAAAAGAGCTAAAGAAAAGAAAAAAAGAAGCAAAGTCTGTACTTGTATAATAAATGTGCTAAAAGAGCTCTCAAAGTCTGAACTTGTGTTTTTGGACATGACAAAAGTGGTGTGCGAGAAGACGCACTATGTCTTTTGGGATCCTGTCTCTGCCTGTTGGGCATTCTTTGTAACACAGCTAAATTGACCTTTTCATACCTAGTTACTGTAACTAGGTAGGACAAAACACCATAGAAAGCTATTACAGGAAAACAGACAGTAATTCAAAAAATGCTCAACTGTCATTGGAGGACATGCAAAAGGGGGCGGGGCTTGGGAAAGGTAAATTAAGATGGACAGCAGGCTAGTTCAAATGAATGTCACCTTGGTTACTCAGCAGGGATTACTTAATGGAACAGAACTCTCACTTAAATTGGTGAGATTTATTTAAATAAGCCTGGATTTTCCTTTAGCTTTCTTGATGTGTGACCAGACCAAACATTTACCGTAAATTCCGGACTACAGAGCGCACCTGATTAAAAGCCGCACGCTCTAATTTTAGAAAGAAAATCAATTTTGTACATGTACAGGCCGCACCGGATTTTAAGCCGCAGGTGTCCCAGTTGTAATATGAGATATTTACACAGAAAGATATTACACGCGAGGATTTTTTAACTTTTAATTTAATCTGTATGGTAACAAACAAATATAATATACGTATGTATCGGTAACACACAAATTACGTTGCGTATGCACGAACAACATTCAACAACTAGTAAAAAAAAAAAAAAAATTTTCTGCAGCCTACCAGGAAAAGTCATTGATCGCCTTCTTCATCTTCCTCCTGCGCACTAAAACCATCAAAGTCCTCTTC
>JAODUE010028619.1:0-21962 GCA_027564755.1 Amblyopsis hoosieri
ATGGAAGTCGGGGACAGTGCCAAAGGAGTGGCAGACTGGGGTGGTGGTTCCCCTCTTCAAAAAGGGGGACCAGAGAGCGAGTGCCAATTACAGGGGTATCACACTACTCAGCCTCCCTGGTAAAGTCTACTCTAAGGTGCTGGAAATTAGGGTCGGCCGATTGTCGAACCTTAGATTGAAGAGCAACAATGCGGATTCCGTCCTGGTCATGGAACAACGGACCAACTCTTTACTCTCGCAAGGATCCTGGAGGGGGCCTGGGAGTATGCCCTTCCGGTCTACATGTGCTTTGTGGATCTAGATAAGGCGTATGACCGGGCCCCCCGGGAGATACTGTGGGAGGTGCTGCGGGAGTATGGGGTGAGGGGGTCCCTTTTAAATCCTTAAATCCCTTTGCAATCACTTTACCGCACTGTTGTGACGAAAAGAGAGCTGAGCCGAAAGGTAAAGCTCTCGATCTTCCGGGCAATTTTTGTCTGTGTAGAAGTAGCATTCTTTTTTCAGCAAGCACATAGATGGGTAAGCTAGTGAAATGTGATATTTGGTGTATTTGACAAAAAGTAATCATCTTATAGCTGACTAGGCATTGACATAGGCTAAAAGCTTATGCTATTTTACACTGTCGATATTCCCAACGCGGCATTGTTTGTTTTTCCTAGGGCGGCAGCACATCCAAGGCCGGCGCTTGGCCTGGTACAATTTGTTTCTGCAATGCTAGTGGGGATGGGTGAATTTCCCCGTGGTCTCGTCTGGCAAAATGTTAGCCTGGTCTAACCAGACCCAAAATACATTTTTTGAAAATAGTTTTAGTAAATAGGGTCTGGACACGCGTCATTGGGGATTGTTTGGAGTCTTCACATCCTAAATGCAATCCGAAATGTGCAGCGTTTAACCATTTGGCATTGCTACTAATGCAGCATATTTATTGTTTCATCTAACTCTACCACCATTGTTTGAAACAAACGATTGACCTAAACGTCATTGCACTGGTCGCTGATTGGTCCGCTATCCAGAGTAGCTTTGTGAATGCATAGAGCCAACAGAGTTCCAGACTATAATCTCAGCAAAATTGTATCTCAGCGCAATAGTCAGGCAGAGCCAGGAAAACAAAATGGACAAAATGTTCTAGCCTTTTTATCCAGTGTTTGCAACGTGAATTAGCCGCATATTTAAAAAAGAATATTGTTATGGTCTAGCCTTGTCACCCGAAAAGTGTTAAGGATCCCTGCTACAGTGATTCTACATCTAATTTTCCTGGTGCACGTAAAACAGATCTTAACTTGAATGAAAATTAAATCCTGTATTTTGTGCCCGTTCACCTCACAAATGTTACATTCTCCACCATTAAGAAATCGCAATCATTTCAAAATCAGAATGATTTAAATCAGAATTAGAATAAAGTGTGCATGTAAACCCAGCACCGCCCCACACACTCATATATTTACCTGGGTTACACACACACACACACACAGTGTTTTCAATAGACACACCAATGGCTCTAATACAATAGAGTCTGGAGCGATAAACAGATGTGAGAGCGCGCACACACACACACACACACACACACACACGCACACACACACACAGAGAGAGAGAGAGAGTGGTTACCACTGACGCATCAGTCTTATCACCTCAGCTGGTAACACAGATGGGTCCCAGCATTGCTATTGTGTGTGTGTGTGTGTGTGTGTGTGCGTGTGTGTGCGTGTAGGGCTATCCAGGAAAAGCCCATTTAGACTCGTCTAGGCTTCATCCCCGGAGGGAAGGGTGGGCGGGGGAGGGGTGTGGGGGGTGAGGTGAGGCTAGAAGGTGCAGATGGAGAAGTGGGGGGAGAAGTGGGGGAGGGGGCACGAGTACTACTGGGTTATAGTATTATTTGATGACACTATCTGATGCTCTGTCACTATGGGAATGCCCATATGACGTGGAGAGAGAGATGGAAGCATATGGATGTGTGTGTGTGTGCGTGATCCTGTGAAAGTGAGACAGATACAACAGTGTCAGAACAGTACAGTGCGTGCGTGCGTGTGTGTGTGCGTGCATAGTAATGAAGGTGAGCCACAGTCAGTAACGAAAGCACACTTCATTTGTGAACGCTGAAAAACAAAACAACCAGCACGAGCACATACTGTATACACACACACACAGACAGATAAAGACTACAGTTGTCTGTTAATGTACGAAACCAAATGTGCCAAGGTCTCTCTCGTCTCACTATTTCCAGGACAAAATGCTGCTTTAAAGTGGACATTCCATGCCCATTATCATGTTGACACAGTTACTTGAGGTCTCAATGTAATGTAGTTGACAAGCTTAGTATAAGTGAAAATGCCACATAGATTATGTTTACTCTGGACTATTGCTCTCAGCTACATTTCTTTTTGCTGAGATTATAGTTTGGAAACCCTGTTCGCATTAGCGTTTGCACAGCCCACAACCCACCAATCAGGGTGGGTTAGTGAGATGATGTTGAAGTCACGCTTTTTTTAAATGGTGGTAGAGCTAGATGAGGCGATCAAAACATTGTAGCAACGCCGGTTGTTTCAGAGCTAGTTATAAATTTACCAGAGGTCTACGTAAAGTAGGAGGAAACTACTGTGAACACTTCCAAATGGAGCGTGCAGCCAGACCATATTCACATAGTTAATAATATGGTCTGGTCACACCAGGCTACCGTATTATGCCAATCCACGAGCCACTGCTCGCCCCCTCTTCTGAGTAGTGTGCTGACGTGAGGCTACTCTGACACAGAGGTGCAACCATCGGTTTGAACCACAAGCCCTTTTTTATTCTGTATTCTCTGGTTGGAAACGGCAACCACGGGTAAGGGGTGTAAATACACGTATTAAAACTACCATGCATCACACGTTATGATCACACGTAAGCAAACAGCTACGATGTGACCGGCTACTTGCCAAGATCGGAGCGGTACTTGAGCGATTGAGCTATAGATTGAGCGATACCCTTCTAGCCCGCTCAAATTACGCTCCTTGCTCCAGTCAAATTTGGATCGCTCCGCTTTTGCACTGCTCACATACTCTGGTAGGCACAGGGGTGTGACATTTTGATAACCAGCCATACGTATCAAGCACGTATTATTTCATGAATGAAGGGTTACTAAACATCGCAGCTGTCCTTGCCTACAGGAGGATATGAGGCAAATAAGCTGCTAACACTATGGCTAACATAACACAATGTGATTATTATATATTATAGGCTATATTTGCTATTATCACAGACATACATTTTTTTTCGTTTGTTGTTTTTTTGCACAATATATCCGATCGTCGATCCAAATAAAAGCAGCTGTAACGAGCTCCCAAAAACGACAATCGGTCTTCGGCAGGTGTGTTACATTTTTGGTGCGACTCCTGTGAGTGTGTCTTTATCAACAAGCAATGCTGAGGTTAAGTAAATCAACACAACAATTGAGTAGACTATTTCTAATCAGTGTATTGTTACTGAACAATAGCCTATATTCATCTAATAGTAGTAATAAATGGTGCAGCAGCTGGAGCTGCTGCCCCCGCGACCCGATTCCGGATAAGCGGGAGAAGATGGATGGATGGATGGATGGTAGTTATTATTGTGCACCAGGCGTGCACATCATGTTTGATACTTGCTGACAACAGATTACTTGAGTTGTGTTTATTCTACGGTAGCAAGTTATTGTATCAAAAGCTAGGTTTACAGATTTGGTAATTTGTAAATGTTAAACATTAGACATATTCTTATGGTTTGCCTGCCGACAATCAAAGTCAGTTCCTTGGCTTGTATGTTTTGACATAACTAATTCCATGTGAGAGAGAGAGAGAGACTAGGGGCCCAAAAATAACGTCTCGTGAACCCAATTTCATGTATCTTTTCCTACCTCCAGTCAATGTTTGACAATGTTAGCAGATTACATTGGGACTTACATTGGGACCGCCTCTTGCCGTGTCTGGCCCAGTAATGTATTCTCCACCCCACCTAGTCTGCCATTGCCCATCTCCTTCCCAGCCAAATGTTTGTCCTCGTGAAAGACTTGTACGGTAATTACCTATTTTATAAAAAAAAATATTCATATTTTCTACCTCTCCTATTTTATTACAAAGAAAGCATTGAAAAGCCTAGGAGGACCACCCCACCCCACCTCCCGCCTCTCCATCTGTTTTCATTCTGCGGAATAATTTTTGATGTGACAGGGAGGCTTTTTCCCTGTTATAAATTAGTGTTCTTCAGTGGCTGCCATTAAAAGTTGAGTTTTTGAGGGGAAAATTAAGAGTTGAGAGTAATTTTACTTAGACCATGGAGAGGAGAGCACAGACATCTCTTGTGTTAAGATCTAGGGGTCAACAAAGTTATACAACACCTCAAGGACACTGCCAGCTTTCAACTGCTGCATAAAAAAAATGACAATATCAGCTTGTGGGATATTTACCTCTATGCTCGATGTAGATGCCTGGCCATTTGTCTTGCTCATGGTCACAAAAGCCCCCTTTTTTCCCCCACACCATTTTAAATAGGGATGCATGATACAGCACTAGTACTAATACAGTAGTATTAAGCCCATTTTACAGATATAGTGTATTTCATTATGATTCTGCAATTTACAAGGGATGTAACACAGAAAACACTATATCACTGCAAAGGATATAAAGACTGTGTTACAAGATAACGTCAAGGTTTTTCTTTTGTTCTGACCTGCCCTTGCTAGCAATAACTTTCTGTCACACTCTGAAAATGTACAATCCACTGCATTAGAAGAACATTCTGGATTGAAATACAGTGCCACAAAAACATGTTTATTCATCAACATCAGGCCAATTACTGTAAATAACTCAAGAATTCCAAAATGAACCCAAAGCATTGGATACAGTGCAGGTTAATTAACTGTGAATGCATTTGTGTATTTTGTGTTGGCAAAAAAAAAACGAGTATAGTAAGACATCTCTGAGCAAATAGATGATGGGCAGCCCATATTGTGGCCAGGAGTTTTGACAGTGTTACACAAAATTGAATTGAGCGAACCCAGGTGTCTTCTGTCAATATGCTCTGACAAAATATTTATTAGCAATGAAACAGCACCATGGAAACACTTACTCACTTTATTGCCACATATCTACAGTTTTAAATGACACTTTCCTTGTAGTACAGAGGAAAAACCCCAATCTACAATCTAACAAAGATGTGCAATTTCTTAAGTGTTTGTCATCATTTCTGTGGAGAAGGTAAATATTACCAGAGGAAGTGACAGGCTTGGCAAAGGGCGTATCGCGCAGGAACAGTGCCATCCAATTTCACTGTCGACACGCGACAGGCATCCCAATGCCAGATTCAAATATTAACTGTCTGGATTGTATTTGTGCATCATTTGAAGACAGCAAAGTACAATAAATGTCAGGTGGGAAGGGGCTTGAAGGGAAAGAAATGTTGATGTCAAAATTTCAGATGAAGAATTTAGCAATTTCAGACTCAAATGCAAATACCTAATGGAATTACAACCAAAATATATCTCAACTCATTTTTATTGCCTTCTTTCTCAGTTGTCCTCCTTTTGTATTTTCACTTATGACTCAGTATATGTATCTCAATGAAGCGCAGTAAGGAAGAAGTGTGAAAGAAAAAAGCATTTAACCGGCGGGGGCCGGTATACCCACAGTCAACAGAAAGTGTTGTGCTGCCAGGAAGTGAATTGGGTCCAGCATAATTGACAGTGTGATATTATTGCCATGTAGACACTCTCGCTGTATAAACTCCCTGCTTGCTGCGACTGTCTATAAAGATAGTGCAGAGAAAGGCCTGCTGTGTTTGTCAACTTTATGTTTGCACTGTGGATTGCTATCGAGTCGTGTATGGCTATGGGTCAGGTCAACGCAGCTTATTTACACAGCTCATTTATGAACCTGTGTGTGTGTGCAAGTTTTTTCCTTTTGCCTTTTGCCATTTCTCACACCTCCAAAGACTTTAACACTGGACCAACTGTGGAGGAATTGGTTCATAGACATCAAACTCCATAAGATACGTTTTTCTTTTTTCTGCACAAACTGCACAGAACAGGATTCAAATAAAGGAGGAAGTTACCATGTAGGAAGACGGCTGAGAAATTAGCATAGCCAATTGTATAATTTAACGAACATACATTTACAGTTTTTCTCCAGTAAGCAGTAACATTTTATAAAAATAAGTTATTTTACAATATGTTTTAATTAACCATAGACTCAAATTAATTACTTACACATTACGCAAATGCTTTGGGGTATAATAGACCCATATGGTTATTATATTCTAAGTATGTAAGTGTGTGCGCGTGTGTGTGTGTGTGTGTGGACGCGCACGCACGTGCGGGTTCACTGTTTGCCATGTACTTCCCATATGTTGGCTGGCCGTCTCCACAGGGTGTGTTGTATCTTAAATCTTGTTGCAATAACCACACAAGAACATAAACATAGAGGTGCCTTAAGGAAGACAGGCACCACCAAATGAGATTAACAGCTACAAGATAATAACCACACAGTGAAATTAGATTCAAAGGTGAAGCATACACTAACTCTACATCCACATTAGCACTACAGAACATTTGAACACGTTAAACACCCGCCACAAAGTTTTCACACAGTTTTGTGCGAAACCACTTAGCTATTAGTCTAAATAAATGTGCAATCAGTGATTGTATGATAATAAATATTTGGTCATATTAACTAAATATCTACAGTCTGCTACAGTAGCTGTCTGTTCTCTGTACATGCTGTTGAAAAAAAACTCGTTTCTAAACAGCCCTGGCTTTGTAAATGGGAATACAAATAACGTGGTGCAGACCACTCCACATAACAATATCCCAGCCTTGGAAATGTGTTTCCACTTTGTGGGGCAGAGCCTCTGAGGGAGCACGCTATGGCATTGAAGGGAGAGACGTTTCTGTCTTGATCAAGTTTAGATATCGCCTATCTGTTTCCAGGATTGGCTGACTCTCAGAGAATGCTGGAAACCGTAGAGCACTGATCTCCACTATTGACCATCTTTTAAATTTCGTCCCCCCCCCCCCCCTCCCCTCCCAGCCCTCTGCCTCAAAGTGTGAAGAGCTAGCAGTATTCTTCAATAACAAAATAGCATCAACCTACTTTAACCATTGATGACAGCAGTAAACCCAGTAGTAATTATGTAACTATGGGAACTTTTACTTCTGTTACACTTAGTGAGCTTTGCAAGATTGTCACCGAAAGTAACTCTTCCACCTCATGTATTGACCCTGTGCCCACATCATTCTTTAAGTGGGTGTTTGACAGTCTGTCAGGTCAGGTCAGGTTTTGAAGATTATTAATACATCACTTGAAACTAGCATTTTTCCTGATGCATTCAAAACAGCTGTTGCAAAGCGCTTACTAAAGAAATCCAACTTCGATGGTAATGCATTGACCAACTACGGGCCAATATCAAACTTGCCATTTATCAGTAACATATTGGAAAAGATAGTATTGGTTCAAATAAACAATTTTCTTAAAGAAAACTGTATTAATGAGGAATTTCAATCAGGGTTTAGACTAGAGCACATCACAGCACTGAAACTGCTCTCACCAAAATAATCAATGATCTCCGGATTAACGCTGATCAGAATAAGGTCTCAATCCTTATTCTCCTAGACTTGAGTGCAGCATTTGATGCCATTGATCATGAAATCCTAATAAATCGGCTTCCGAAATTGGTGGGTCTCTCTGATAATGTGTTAAATTGGTTTCGAACCTATATCAAAGGAAGGCAGTTTTGAGTCAGTCTTGGAGAACATGTGTCTAAGAAACACAACATTTCTTATGGGGTTGCACAGGGGGGTTGCCTTGGCCTGTTATTTTTTGCACTATACATGCTGCCACTCGGTGTTATCATTAGGGAGCATAATTAATCTTTCCATAGTTACGTGGATGACACACAACTGTACATCTCTACTGAACCAAATTCCTGCAGTTAAAATATATTATTGACTGTCAACTAAATGTATCACCACGCACTTGTTTGTCCAGGCCTTTTTAAGTATGCCCCACCCCAATCTCCATATCTGTTGTTTGCCATGTCAGACACATGAAGGTGATTCTGCTGACATCTTTTGGTCTCTGAATGGTATATGGAACGCACTATTGTTCTTACAACACGGAGGATTTTGTAGAGGGAATACAACTTTGGCAGCAGTTATTCCATTTTCCCAATCCCTGACAAAATCCTACTACCCTTTGCTGCCAAAATAACCCCCCTCCCCCTTATATCTCTTGTTTCAAACACCTCACTATTGTGGCTACAATCATCATGTGCTTTCTAGGGTACTATCCAGTGACCAAAAGATGTCAGCAGAATCAATTTCAGTTGTCTGACCTGGCAATGGCAAGGAGAAAGGAAGTAGAATGATGTTGGGGAGTGCGAAAACACCTTTCCGGCATTGTACCACAGCTTTGAATATAACCCTTTCTGTCTTCCACCAAAGGACAGATTGTGAAAAAAAAGTGTATTGCTTTTCTTATTGTAAACAAGAAACCAGTGAAAATAATTACATCCACACAAACGTAGTCATCTGCAGTGTCCTGGATTAAAAGTGTTGTCATGCGAGTTTCTGAAAATGCTTAGTTCACACGTACACAGAAATGTTTTAGCGCATAGCTTTTTCTATACATTTTAAACGTTCACCCACATGCAAACATCCACATGCATGTTTTAGTTAACTGAAAACAGACCTTTTGCTGAACTCACAACCTGTCACAACCTGCGATACTAAATCCTTGTGCACGTGTCCCATAGAACAGCATCAAAAACAAATTTTTTTTTTTTTCTTTTTGGATGATGACTTTCCTTTTATAATTGTAGGTATGTTTTGTTTTGTGCTCGCTACGGCCACAGCTGTTGCTCGTGCGTGAGAGGGGCATGACAGCAGCAGACACCAACATACTGTACGACTACTGCATGCCGCATGGTTGTGACCAAATAGTCGTCCAATATACGCAGCGAGGAAATACTAGGCATGGCTGGTGCTTTCTACGATGTGCAAGAGTAACAGAGAGTGTGACATTAGAGAGACTGACACTGGAAACAGTCTGGCTGCAACGTCTCAGGGTACATAAAGCTGGTTAAACTGCTGTGCAAAGAGATTAAACCATCCATCATGATCTCACGAAACTCACAATATTAGCTAATACTGTGAGTTTTATGAGATGAACATGTATTATATTATGATATGACTAAGTGGCTTCTGTAAAATAAAGTATATTTAAGCATGGAGTTAAATGTGTTTCTATCCCAAAGTTTCTCACATATTTTCTAAATCATAAAATCAGCTTTTGTGATGTTATCAAACATTGCCCTTTCGATTGGAGTTGACAATGAATGGGTATTTGTTATTACCAACATGAAAAGGATCTGAACTTTCTATAATAGCTTCTAACCTCAGACATTTCCCTCCTCCTCTCCTTCCCTCCATCTGTCTCTCCTCCAAGTTCTCCTAGTTGTTCTCCACACCCCTGCTCATGCTAGTTTGATGCCCTACCATTCATCATCTCTCCTCTAGCCTCCCTCTAAGCATCTGCTCTCATGTCCCATCTTCGTTACAGCTCCTTATCCATTTTTACTGCCCTCCTCTACCACCCAGTTCCACTCTCCTCCCAGGAGAGATTAGCCAAAGGGTAAATGTACTTCCTGATTTCCTTGTGCTGCTCTTTAATTAGCTTAAAGGGGTCCAAGGGGATTTGTGGTGGGTGAAGCTATCGAGAAAAAATAAGCCTTTTCGCACTCATTTGCACGAAAATGCTGCCTAGTGATGTAGCTATGGTGCAATATGCATTTTATGTTAATTATTATTTAATAATATATATGCTAATAATGATGTACAGTCACTTTAAGTGATACGTTTGTTTGCAGTAAATAAGCATGTATAAAGTAAAGCACACAAACATGTATCAATCACCTATTTACCTGCCTTTAATATGTTGAAATTGAAGGTTGGTTGGGACTAAAGTTCATACCAGGTCCGGCAAACTGAATGCGTTACGGCGGAAGTTTATTAATTTCAATAGATAGCAATCCACACCGCTGCGGCTAATCTACCGGACACAGCAACACTTGGATGCGGTACGTTAACTGTATCGTGTGTGCGGTGCTTTGCCGTATGGCATCAGAACCAGAAATTGATATACCACCGAAGAGGAGCTCATACAGTATGTAGCGTTCAGCTAGGTTTATGGGATTACAAGAAATGCTTGAGGGGTCAGTATTTTTATAGGCTTCATACTGTTCGTTTTTTTATTTGTCTACTGTGTAACCTATAAGTGTGTTATGTCTAGTTTCTCAGTACAGAATAATGCTCTCTATGCTATTCGGTGCATGTAAAAATAAATGGATTTAATGTAGCCTATAGAGCCTACACATACATTCATAAATTAAGCAACCTGACAACTTTGGCTGCGGGGGCACGTCTGATGTTCGTCTTGAAGATGCGGAAGATTTATTAATTGGTGTACATCATGGTGGACTTTTTCCTTAGCCTCATTTATTAAACTAAAGAAAAAAAATGTTTCATTACAAATTATACATTATTGACTATGTATAAAATTGAAGTAGTAATTAATAAATTACTACTAGGCCTACAGTGATTACTTTAAAGCTTTACATTTTAATTGTCAATGGTTGTTTTAAAGTAGATGTATTATTGTGTGATCTACACTTAATTTGATTTAGTACTTTAGTTTTAATTAAATGTTTATAACATCCACCCATATTTTATGATGAATGCCAGCGGGAGTCAAGGTTTTAACTAAATGTCAATTTAAAATAGAGAGCTTCAATTCAAATAAAATTGGTTCAGGATATCTATATGTTTCATTCACTTCATTTGTTTTAGACGGCCCAGATATCATGACAATATCTAAGGAGAATACAATAATTATGCAGTCTATTCCTCCAGAAATAACCTTTTAAAACGAGTAGGCTAATAAACTGCAGTGAACGACTAAAGGGTAGCAATTACTGGTCTGACATTTTATTATGTGAATCTAAGTGGCTCTCTGTCTCCATTTCTTTGCTTGCCCTTATTTCCACTTATTTGCATAGCTCTTAATCTCACTGAATTTATAGCATTTTGACAGAGCTCTGTCAATGGGCCCTTGTAGTACTGTACTAAGTCTTTACGTTGTAGACACTAGAAGTGGGCACACAGAGACGTTGAACCCTGATTAGCACAACACACTGAAGCACAATGTTCAACTTGAAGGGAGAAGGAATCTGTCCAAAATAATACAATAGTCATGTAAATGCTATTCTTAGTTCTGAAATATTTTTATCCTTTACTCTATATTCCTTTTATGTATTATTCCCTTGTGGCATGTGTCATTCATTCTTTGATTTATTCCTTTGTTATTTCATTATTTTGTCCACCCTTTTCCTCCCTTGCTTTGTTCACTTCCTCTCTTCCTAAAGGCCGACAACAGTAAGTGCAGTATGATATCCGATGTTCTTCGTTGCATCCTGACTTGTATCCTCCCCCTATCTCCACATGAGTCCCTCCACTCTGTCTCTCCGTCTGAGTCATGTATCTTGTCTGGCTTAAACAACCATGTCGGTGGTGCACGTCCAGAGGCCAGACTAGGCCTTGTTGTCCTAATCACATCACGTAGCTGTGAGGGAATGTGTTTGAGAGGGACTCAGATGGGCAGGTCCTCCGTCCCAGCACTGGGAAATTACACACGGGCATTGCCATTTAATGCCCGGGCAGGGCGATGGCATTGTGCTGCGGTGGAGGCGAGGATCAATCCCCTCCTCCCCAAACCTACCTCTCCCTCTCTCTCCCTCCCTCCCTCCCACTCTCACTTCTGAAATGCCAACGTGCACATTCAATCCTTGTGCTGAAAGCGGGGAGCCGTAGAGCCCGCGGGCCAGAGAACTGAGCTGAGGGACTAACTATCAGGCAGCGTAGAGAAGTGCCAGTACTGTTGTGTGCCATGCTTGAGGGGAGCTTGAAGGGAAAACAGGTCACTGTAATCAAGTTTCCACAACGTCCAAATGGAAAACAATCTTTTTGTTTTTCTCTGTAGCTCCATGGACCTTTTTCCTAAGATGTTTCAAGGCAGTGTGAACACAGTACACTGTACACAGAGGTAGAACAAATAATTACGGGTGTTTTTGATTTAGTTGGCTTATTAGCAAACACTAGCTGTGTTTATTATTCCGCTTGGAATCGGGTTAATAGCCCAATGAAATTGAAATTAATGAAAATGCTCCATAAACGCATCAATTGGAAGAACAATGCCCATCCCGATTGAAATATCATTCTGAAACAGAGGGGTAGTATAACCCGTATAACCAGATTGGAAGAAGAATTCTACCATGTAATTGGTTCAACCCGATTACTTCCTGGTTGCATTATCTGCGCATGTCCCGTTTTAGGCTGTTTTGTATGATGCAAAATTGATTGGAGACAAGGCGGTAGGCTATTCTGCACAGCCACTGTAGAAAGTCTGAATGAACCCATTGTGCTGCGCAAATAAGTGAATTAGAGATGTACTGTACTTCATCTGAAGCAGTAAATCTCTTCACCAGTCAAATGAACAGCCTCACTCTCCCGGACTTGTCTGCTAAAGAGGCTAGACCTTTTTTGCTAACGGGACACGATAAATTACCAAGCCTACATAATGTGTGCGTGCGTCTATTCTGGTTAACTGCAATGGTGCATTTAAACACCAGATCCAATTAGATGATATACTGTACCATGTAAAGGTAACCCCAAATCTTCAAACGGAAGGATTCCATTTGGAAAGACAAAAAGGTGTCCATGTAAACCCAGCTACGGACAATAAATAGTATTGTCAATGTTTGCTAATCAGAACACCCAGATCAAACATAGCCTATCATTATTTACTTCATTATGGGTGGAGTGCAGTTGTTTAAATGGGAAGGACACACACTGTTGTCTCCAGACAGGCCCATTTAGACAACTAACCTAGGGAGTCGGGACATCTGTGAATGCGTTACTAGAGGTTTGGGAACATGTCATCCTGTGATGTCTGTGGCTGTGTCGACAGTGAAGAAGAGAAGCAACAAAACGATGGCGTCTGATTGCTCCTTGAAGAGATAACACCTTTCAGACGCCCGAGGAAAACACAACTCTGACTTTTCATCTCTTTCATGGTGATCCCTTCATTTTTTGCTTTCTTCTACTTTCTCTTGCTTCTACCCACTACTACCTATTCAACTGGTTTTCAAAATTAAAATTCTCTAATAATTCAATGTTCAATTTTTAAACCTTATGTGAACATACAATGGCTGTGTATTCTCTGTGGTTTCATTCTTTGTTTAAAACAAAACCAAAACACAACATTGATACTACATTGTATACTGCATGCTTTTGCTGATTTAGTACATACTATATTACATATTTTGCTGTCATAGAAAAAGGGGTACACGAATAGCATAGGTAGAACACAGGCTATATTATAGTAAGGATGTTGTATGAAACAGTACTGTATATTAATACATGAAATAATGTCAGAAAACAAGTTTGTACATAGATTACATTATGTTGTATGTAGTTAGCTCCACACAATTAAGTAGATAAACACAGACTGCATTCTCTCTCTCTGCCTAGGGATACAATCTCTATCTAATACCAGTTCTGCTGCCAAGAGTGGGAGACGTTCCTGGTGGATAGACTCACACTGCAGTCAGTCAGTCCATTACCTTAACATGAAATATCTGCCTGTGCTGTGCAGGCCACACCCGACTAAATCCAGCACAACTTTTATAATAAGCCATATCTCTCTCTAGATATCTGCCTCAAATCTGTCCTACTGTTCCACTGTTAGTGAATCATTATCTTCTGCATGGAACACAGTTAAGATACCTGTGTGGGTGTACAAAGGCCTTTATTAAAAACCAGTATGAAACGTACTTGCAATGCATTCTGGGATGCCCACCCTCAGATATGGTCTGGGATACACAAGGGGGACTAATGTTCCTTTGCTTGTGATTGAGACTCATTACAGGCTAACAGGCTAACTCTGGTGTTGATTTTGGCGAACACCACCTTCACTCCACTGCTTTCACAGATTCATTTCAATCACATGGGTGAAGGTTGACTGAATGGAGTGCCACCTGATTGGACACTAATGATCCATGATGTAGAAACAGTAAGGGGTCAGATACCTCCATATGTTTCATTTTGCTTCATATATAACCAGATTCAGATCATCAGACACTTGAGCTTTACACTGTACAGAATGGTATTTCTTTATTTGGGTCAGGCTTTTTTACACCCTGTTGAAAATGCCCATGATCACATGTTGGCTGCGGTCAGGAGATCAGGAGAGTTTATACACTTTCAATATCTCTCAATCCTCTGATCTCCCTCCAAACTCTCTCACATTCATTCTTGTGGCTGTCTCTGCTAGCACAGATCACCTATACTGATGACAGCAGCTGATCAATAAGCATCGAACGCAGACCACGTTCATCAAGTCAATTTCCCACTAACGAGTCAAGCTCCAATCCTCACTTTCCTTGATCAACTACCTGGAGACACAGCCCTTTTACAATTCCAACTGATTCCAACTGTATGCTGCTTCGGTGTGTATTAAGGGCCCTGTAATTTCAGCTGACGTCTTCTCAGGTGGAAAAGTATGTGTACAGTGCACTCAAAAGCACCAATAAAGAAGGTGCACTGCACAAATACAGTAGCTGCGACAAAACTGACATAGGAAATTGGTGTCAATCAAGCAAGGCCTGTAGACGCCCCCTCACTCCTGAGAAGTGGGCTGATTAGCAACATTAGCTCTCAATAGCTGGGTGGGTGGACGGTGTTTTTTCTCTCTCGAATCAGTCAGACAGAATACTTACATTTGATTGTCCAAAACCAAATGTACTATACCTTTTGCATATTCTTTCTTAAGTTCTAAACCTCTACTGCTAATATACATACAATACGGCAGAAAGTTCCCTGCAGGGAAGTGGTATTAAACACTGACACGCACATATACACACACACACACACTTGTGTTCTCTCTTTGCAGGGGAGTTTCTCATCGAGAAGCCCGGGATAAACTCTCCCCTGACAGTCTTATTCTCCCACACCCCTGCCGTGACCTTATAATGATCTACCACACAGTCCATGCCAATCACACACAGCATCTCTCTGGATTTGTATCATGGATGTATAATGATCTTCGGAGCGCTCCACACACTGTATCCATTAAAGGTGGAGTAGGCAATTGTAAGCTAATAATAATACCACTTTTTGTGGGGGACAGGACTGGGGCAGGCAATGGTCAGGCGATAGGTAAGCAATTATAAATCCCATAGACAGAAAAAAACAGACAATCAACGGGCTGTGAGAAGACTTGGAACAGACAAGGTAATACGCTTGATGAACTAGCAACTAACACAGACCCTGTTCAACGAATGCAAACAGCAGTGGACTGAATAACAGCTACAAACCGGAGGAGTTGGGCTGTCCATATAGGCTTTGGGTTGAACAACGCTCACATGGCTAACAACAACAATACCATCGTTTTGTGTTTTACTGCTATAGATTGTTGTTTTTCAGCAGTAGGCCTATAGAAAGATGACGGTAGAACAAGTGTGGCTATAGAACCTGTCAGTGCATAGCGCACTGTTATAATTGAAGGATATGTCCGGTATAACGGTTTTGAAGATATTCCAATTTAGAATTTCATACCAGAATGAGACGACATACATTTAAGATGGAAAGATATAATAAAAGCAACATTTGGTACAGGTACAAAATAGTGATGACTTTCAGTATAGCCTACTCACAAATACAAACACCCAGACAAATATGTGGCTATACACTTCCGTCGCCTCACTGAGCAACACTCGACACGCCAATTAAACACAGCAAACATCTATGAAAGTAGTGCTGGAACGTTTTGAAAGTTTTTGAGGAAAGTTAAAGGATGAAAGGAAGGAAGGAAGTTAATTGAATGTTCAGTCCACCGAACGCACCAAGAGACTACGTGCTTATTGAGATAGGAAACACCTGCGATAGAACAATTCATTAAAAAACACAGACACATCTGTAACACACTTCAGGGAGGTGTGGTTGTGACACAATGCATGTCCAATTTGGGGGGCGGAGCTTCTGAGAGGCTCACTAAAGGAAGATGTGTTTTTGTTGATTGCAAATAACCACAATATTTATCCAGTATATTTCTTTTCTTTTTTGGATGAAAGAAACCGATTTTGCTGAAAATGTTTTTCTATCTGCATGTGCTAATGCATACGATTAATGAGTTTGCGTATTTTTGTCCTTGAGGGAATGCACGCATTGATAGGTGCAAAGGTGGCAAATTTGTAGTGTGTGTGTGTGCCTGCCTGTGCATGCACGTTTGCAAGTGTCTATGTTTGCATATGGCTATGGTTGAGTGTGCACTTTCTCCCCCATCAGAAATACAGAGCTCTTAGATATGCAGGGTGACATAAGAACAGGAGTTTTTCATCTTCTTCATATTTTATTGTTAATGGACTCAATAAAAAGGAAGGTACAGTGTACAGTGAATTATTGTGTATTTGAATGTACTATCCAATTTCAGGTTACCTGTTTACATGGGATGTCACCTAATCGGATCTATGTGCCGTGGAACTTATCGGAATTGATGTTAAACATGCACACATTATCTAGCACATGTCCTGCTAGCAAATGGCTAAAACCGGATAGCTTTTAGTTATAGGCACATCGGCTATTTGTGTGACTGGTGGGGAAATGTACCACTCCAGATGAAGTCACCGTACTAACTCCCATTCACTTATTTGTGCAAGTCGGAATACTTTTGTCCAGACTTTGTACCGTTCTTGGTGGTGACAGGTGATACTGACAGGTGATACTGCAGTCTATATGACCAACTGCAATAAACACCCCATTCATAAATTAATGATCTGTTTAAACTGCTCCGCAAAATGAATTTCAGGTGCCACACTTGGTTCATATGGTGCTTAATCATATTTTCTTGGTCCTTAGGTACATATATTCTTTCTAACAATGTCATTAAAGCCAGTTTGGACGATTGTGCGTCATGACGTAATAATCATGTGACATAGTCCAACGCTTGTGCCTGCCGCTGCGTGTGCATTTCTCTTGCACGAGCAACAATCAGCGTATTAGCGAGTACAACATCAATCCTACTTCGATACTACTATATTAAACAAAACATGCCTATGATCATAATAGTACAGTCCAAAACAAAAACAAAAAATCCTGTTATTTTATGTTGTACTACGCCGCACATGCACGAGGCTTGAGGTCGGGAACTCCAGTGTCGCAGGTTGCAATGTAATTTTCAGTTTGTATGTGTCAAAAAAGCCACTTTGCCAATATAGCGACACCCTTAATTAGAAAATCGCGCTTCACTGCGACAATGAGCAAATACTTGGTAAGATCGATCCACCATTTTCTTCACTGTGTCTATATAATAATAAGTCTATGGTTTAACCGTTTACATGGTAGAATTTTTCTTTCAATAGGGTCATGGAACGGGTTATACTACCCCTCTGCTTCGGAATGAAATTTCAATCGGGTTGGCCGTTTCTCTTTCGATCGTGGTGTTTATATGGAGCATTTTCATTCGGGTTGGGCTTTTAATACTGTAGTATCACAGCTAGTGATACTGCAGTATTCATTAGTTTAAGTGGTTTTATAGGGTGTGTTAGTCCAACTGCATTAGTGATATTATCTCCATATTAGGAACTAGATACATTTTGCCAGCATGAACTGGGGGATGGGGGTTAACACTACTGAATGCATGACAGAGTACTCCTGTAATTTAATTGAATAGACAGGTCCCATTGTCTGTGTGTGTGTCCCAGCCACCCTGATGGCCGCATTCCTCACGCAGTGGAGGAGCTCCAGGTGTGGTCCATTACCTGATCAGCCCAACCCAGGAAGCCAGGATAAAGAGCAGACGATCAGAAGAGAGCAAGTAGGCTTCTCTCTCCTAGACCCCGTGTTGAAGTGTAACTGCACCCCAGCTCTGAGCCTGACTCCACCCACAATAACTTTGGGAAATTGTGAGGTGCTGCGAGGAGGACCCTCATTAACATTAACATTAACGTTAACATTGGAATTTGAGGTAGTATGAACATTCTAAGTTCTAAGTGTACCGAAGAAAACCAGCCAGGTTCTAGGGTGATTTTTACAGATTTGACATGCAGTTCTGTTTTCAGCCCATAAAATGCAGATGCAACAGCAATGTTGTCAATATTAACACCAGCATTGATGTGTCTCATCACAGATTCATCCTATTACTTTGTTTACAGCTCAAAAAACGAGTTTTAGGGTGCAGTTACACTTTAAGTGTAGAGGATGTATAGGCCAGCGTGTGTGAAGATGACTTTTCTGGCATTTTGACCCTGCTCCGGCTTTGTGTAGATTACCCCCGTCTAATACCGTTGCCTTCTATCGTCTGTTCCACAGCGACCCCAGACCGGCGACCAACCCCAGACCGAAGGAAGAACGGATTACAACCTGAGTGCTGGCATAGCCAAGAATAAAGCTTATAAACGTACCTCTCTGCCTTGGGTCTCGTTGCTAGTCCTGCACCGTTATCCAATCCAGCTGTTTGAGTCAGTATTGGATCAATGCATCCCTACTACTGTCTGTGCTGTGTATATGCTGGTTAAAGGGTTTGGACAGCTTGGAGAAAGTTGCAATATTCAGAGATGTAAGCACTTTAAATGTTTTCTGTCTTTAAATGTAATTTGAGCCAAACCTCCCTGTCTAAAAACAGTGTAAAACAAGGCAGTCAGATGTGGCCACAAGTGTGACATCATTTCTGGATTGTAATTGTCTCTGACCTATCCTCCCACTCCCAGCTGCCAATCAAGCACAAAAAAAACATGCCACCAAATCAAATTTAAAATTTAGCTTGAAGGGAGAAAATTCTGTCAAAAACAAAGTCAAAAATTGGAATGATAAAGGGTTTTTAACACAAACTGATGAGTTCTATTGAACTAAAACTTCAAATCAAGTGTACTGTACACCTAATCGCATTGTACATTACATTTAATTGTCAACTACTGCAAGCTAATTGTAAGCTAATACACTTTTTGTCAAATTCACCAAATATTTTGCTAGCTATATTTTGCTTCAATTGATCTTACCGTTCCCTGTGCGTGCTGAAAAAAATTATCTGATACTACAACCCTGGCTCTGTAAATAGGAACACAAACAAAGTGGTGAACACCGCTCACATCAACAAAGCCGAAGCACTGTGCTTTGCTTCACAATGCGTTTTGATGTGTGGGGCAAGTTAGCAAGTGTTCTCTAGAATGACTAACCCTGCTTATAAATTCGGTGACCAGTATCTGGGTGTGTCTGTTATTGCAGTAGTGTATGTGTGTGTGTGTGTGTGTGTGTCTCTACATAGTGCATAAAGAGAGCTACATTAGAGCAGTGCTGAGACAGCCACTATGCCCTAAGTTTCCCCCGGGGCTCTAAATGGCTTTCTATGAGAGCCCCAGTCTGGCAGACAAACCCACAATACTGTTATGGATCACCGCAATAACACAAATACACACACCAAAACAGAAACATCTGCCGCAAAATGGGGTCACCATACACAATCACTTAGGCCTACACAAAGACTAAAATAGGAACATGGACTCAAACCACACAAGATGCAGGTAAACACACACATGGCATTTCTTGCCATCAGCAGCAAAATACAAGCAGATTGGGAACCGAAGAGGTGAACCAATTCTGTGAAGACCCCTGGAACCCACAAGCACACATTAAAATGACTATAGGGTATTATATCAATATACTACTTACTACTTACTCATCACTAGTCATAAGCTGTTACAGTGAATCAGCACAGTGTGTATGTATGACTAGGCAGGTCAGTGGTTATAATGCATTATACATCTGGTATAACCTTTCCTTCTAAAATCAACAGCTAATGCACATTGCTTTAGAGTCTAAAGCTGGTTTGTAATGCTAGAGTATAACATTACCTTAATACATTATGATTGCATTATAACATGTTATGAATGCAATTATAGATTTTTTATAAAGTGCTACACATGGCACACATCCGTTTCACAGGCCTAGTAAAGAGAACTGCCCCACCCTACCTCCAAGCAATGGTCCGGTTCCAGGCCCCAACCAGAGCACTTCCATCTACAACCACGTTGCCTATCAGCCCAGTCTGGGCTCTTCTCTGTCCTGGCGCCACAATGGTGGCAGAGTGATACCCATCTTCCACAAGAGACTTAAAACCTCTTAAGAATCCACCTTGGACCTCAGCCACTCACTTAAGCACTTCCACTAAGCCATCTAGTTCTTATCTTCTATAAATCCTAAATGCTGTAAATGTTATCTATTTTGTATCAGAACATGTTCGTCATTGATAATATTTCAAGTCGCTCTATATGGCATTCTGCCACTAGTTGTCATTCTAAGCGTACCCTCATCTCAGAAAAGTGCTTCATGGGACACACACACAAACATGCATGTGCAGCTGCCCGGCTATTAGTGATGCGCGGGCCGACCCGTAACTCGGGGGTCGGGTGGCTCAGGTCAAAAAGTGGCAAAGCAGCGCTACCAGCTAAGCTATTAATATCTGCTGAAACACTGTGTGCAATATGCTTTGTGTTAGGCTCTGCAAATTGCTGTGATTAGGCTACTCACCACCTCCGATCCCTGCTCTCTCTAAACACACACATGCACAGATGCATGCACTGGAGAGTCCTCTCATGCCCTGGCTCTCAATAATCTGCATTCATCTGCATTATAAAAATCAGCACATCACTACCGGCTGTGAAAACAAAGAACAGAGGAGCTCAAATTGTGATGTCATTCTCTGCTTAGGAGGCAATTACTCCAATATATCTTTTCATGGAGCATTTCTGTTTGCAGTTATATTAATGTTACATTTAAATATTGTATAGATATTTTACAGGTTTTGAATACTTGATGGTATTTCTGAACGAGTATTTGAATACTCTTTCTCAAAAACACCATTAAAAACACTCAACTATAATTAAGAAGTTAAACAGAAGTAATCTTCGATTCCTAGCTTCAGTGAGCACACACATGTAAACATAGCTGGGCAGGATGGTCTAGTCTAGTCTAGTGGATGGTCATGGGTGTTGGGCTCCCAGCCGGAAGGTTGTGGGTTCAAACCCCAGTGTTGACCTATCTGTAAGCATCCATAACTGCTCTTGGTGGTTGGTTGCACCTTGCATGGCAGTGATCACCATTGGTATGGGTGAATGTGAGACAAAATACTTAAGTGCTTAATAAATAAGTGCTTTGGATAAAAGTGCTATATAAATGCAGACCATTTACCATAGCAATGTGCTCAAATTGGCCACTTTGATTGACATGTCAATTGAGCTGTCAAATAGCATACACCACCTGTATTACCCAATAAGTGTGTGTGTTGAATGAATAGCTTTGCTGTCTTCTTACAAACAGAGCCAATTGCAATCAGTTGTGCTGATGACACAGTGTAGGGCAGGCAATTACATTTCAACATGAGGGTTTATATGGAGACAGTAAGGATTAATGGAAAAACATGCATGTATAATGTGAAAAAAGGAATACTAGTATCCCAATATTTACATCGAATACATACCCAACGAACGAATACCTGAATATTTGGGGCCAGCCCTATATTTTAACATCAATATCATACAGTATATATATATATCAATTGTTTGCCTGAATATTGCTGATGGAAAGGCCATAAGGCTCTCTCTTGCTCTCCTTTCCATCATTCCATTACTGTCATCTATTGCTGGTCTACGTTCCCCCGCCAAACTCCATCAGTCAACAGACATTGACTGATGGATAGCCTCAGCTACATCTGAAATCACTCTAGCAAATATACACACACACCTACAAGTAGGTAAACACAGACACTGCATTGTGGGGGGGGGGGGGGGGGGGGGGGGGGGGGGGGGGGGGGGGGGGGGGGGGGGGGGGGGGGGGGGGGGGCGGGCGGGGG
>JAODUE010028639.1:8809-21957 GCA_027564755.1 Amblyopsis hoosieri
ATTGGAATATAATGTAGATCCCCTATATAGTCCCCCCCCCCCTGCCCCACTAACTAATACACACACACACACACACACACACACGGCATGGGATCATTTCATGGGGTTTAGCGAGATGATTTCAAATGCTGATCGTGCTTTAGTTTTATTGAGTCCATTCTGTTGTTATACTGTACACACGTAGATACTGTTCATGTGTGGTGTTCACAGCTGTATGCGTAGTAGTGCTATGTGAATTATGTCCCGGTGAAAACCGTAAGTGCAGTTATGGCTCGCTCCCCATTCATCAAGATAGGGTGTTGTTAGTAACTGCCACGGGGCATTTCCAAGATGGCCGCCGAGTGGCCAGTAAAAAAAAAAAAAAAAAAAAAAACACAACTACGATCCTATTGTTGTAATCTATTAGCCTCACGAGACCCTCCTGATCTCGTGAGGTTCAGTAAAAAGTTTTGACGGAGTCATCAGGTCAAAGAAAGGTGTGAAGGAGAATTCGTAAGGATTTAGGAATAAGATCCGAGGTGGCGAGAGAATCCGACTGCACTTACACTTATGATACGTAATTATGCGACGGTGAATGTTAATGACGTGGGTGAAACTACAATATTCTGAAGATGGACTACAAAAAGCGCACCTTAAACAACCCTCTCCCGCCCCTGTGCGTTCTCATGCTAACATGGACAGCACCACAGCGACACGGTGGCCCAGTGGATAGCATGGGCCACCGGCTTCGAACCCTGGTCGTCCCGGCCTTTCTGTGTGGAGATAGCATGTTCTCCAACAACAATGCCACGTGGCTTCGCAATGCTTTTCAATGTGTGGAGCGTCTGAGGCTGTTTGTTTTGATTTGAGCTCGAAGTTAGCCAATGGAACGTGCAAAATTAATTTTCTGATTGGCTCTTGGTCCCCCTTTTATGACGTGCAGACGCCCGCTCAGCCCCCGGAGCCGCAGGTCTGTGCCGGCTGCGGTGAGCAGGTGTGTGACCGCTTCCTCCTGCTGGCCGTGGGGCGGGCGTGGCACGGCGCCTGCCTGCGCTGCAGCCAGTGTGGCTGCGAGCTGCAGACGCACCCGTCCCTCTACTGCCGCGAGGGGAGCATCTACTGCCAGCAAGACTACTGCAGGTGAGATAAACATCATGCATCTCTATGGGAGCAAAGAAAGATAGAGAGAGACGTAATGCATCTCTATGGGAGCAAAGAAATATGTAGAGCAACGTAATGCATCTCTATGGGAACAGACAAAGGTATAGAGCAACGTAATGTATCTCTATGGGAACAAACAAAGTGAAAAGTGATCAAGAACTCGCTGGTTCGAACCCCGCTTACTCCTCACCAGGTGTCGAAGTGTCCTTGAGCAAGACACCCAACCCTAACTGCTTCCGGTGGTCAGGTGTCTCCTTGCATGGCTGACACCACCGTCGGTGTATGAATGTGAGGCAAATTATGTAAAGTGCTTTATATAGAAGCGCTATATAATGCAGTCCATTTACCATTCCAAAGAGAGATAATGGGGAAATGTTTTTGTGAAATCCGTGGACCTCCTCACTGACTTGCATGGAACGCTGGGTCGTTCTAGTCTGCATAAGGGGTGAAAAGTTCCCCTTACTCTGCCTTCCAAAAGTTGAATGCGGAAGTGCCGTATGTTGGAACCGCTCGTGTCGCTCCATTTTCTCCGGCAGAACTGTTAGGAGGGCTTGTCGGTTGATTCAGCATGGTGGTTCCCAATCAGTGGACCACCATGGGGGCATTTGGAGCACCATGGGAAAAAGGGAGAAGGCATTTTTAAATAACCCATAAATATATAAATGGCTAAAATAATTATTTTGCATGTATCAATCAGTCAGTTCCTAGTTATGTGACATCACATCTCTAATGGTCTACTTTTCACTGTCACGCTCAATGCCTGAGATAGATAGCTAGCTAGCTAACTTGGTAGCAGACCGCAGACCTTGGTTTAGCAGGTGGTCCATATCTAGTCCTTACTGTCGGCAAGACCGTAGTGGAAATGATGTGTCAATCGTGATGTGTGCGGCCATTACAACTATGCCAAGAGACACACTTGAGTCTAGAAGGATTTCAATTACACTTTTCTTTTGACCATAGAACTATAATATAGAAGGGTTGTTACTCCTATGACATCAGCTGTGATTTGTCCTTCGCCTTGTCGTACAGGCTGTTTGGGATTGGTCGATGTGCCCGATGCTCTCAGCCAATCCCGTCGTCCGCCATGGTGATGAGGGCTGGAGAGCTCATCTTTCACCCACATTGCTTTTCCTGCCAGGTCAGACCTTGCTTGTAAGCACATTTCATACTAAAGCTGCAACGTTTTATGATATTTTACTAAATGTCTATCTTGGTCATGAAGGCTATATTTTGTGACAGGCAGCAAATTATTCAAATGTTTTAAATAAAAAATGCTATTGGAGCCTTATTAATTAATAATGCTTCAGATGTTTAAATGTCGCTAACTTTACCTTAGGCTGTAACCAAACGTAATCCCCCCCCCCCACCTTCCCCCTCCCTCCCGGTCACCTCTTATAGGAGTGTGACGTCAAACTAATGCCTGGGAACCTCTACTGCATGCAAGGCCAGCATGTCTACTGTCAATCACATTACCACGGCAACGGAAGTGCTCTGCTTTCTGAAGATCCTCACAACAAGGCGAATCTGACGGAAGGTGAAAGTTGGGGTATGGTCTTAACTCAAAATCACTGTGTGAGGCGAGAGTGTTCCGTCCTTCAAAAAAATGTATTTGTCTCTTTATCAGGAAAGAAGGTACTTTTTAAAAAAAAAATTTTTATACATTTAAAAAAGCAAATATATCGATAATATGTAGCTTTTTGTGTGGGACTTTTTAAACATGTTTTGGCCAGTATAGAAGCGTATTTGTCACCTTATTTCTAAGCTTATATTCAAAGCCATAAACGTTCATTTAATATCTGCAGATTTGTTTTTAGCTCCTCCGGGAATTTGTCGTTGCATTTCGAAAGTCATTAAGGGCTGGTTCATAGTCTACGCAAGCCACGCAGATGCGAACGCATCGAGCTACGCAAGGAGGGTTGGATGCGTTCTTGCATAGCAAAATGTGTTGTCCTAATTTTTGACGTTTCATCTGAAAAGGCTCGCAGCACCAACTGACACGCGTGTCTGTGTAGCTTGCTTAGACTATGAATCAGCCCTTAAAATGCGTTCCTTGACGCCCTGCCGAATGTCACCACCAGTGGGCGCTGGCCTCCCCGAGTTAACACCTAAGTCTGTTCTGAGCTCGTCCCACCCCTTCTGCTACACACACACACACACACACACACACACACACAGGTGAAGGGGAGGATTCCGTCAGCAGTCCCGAGCCGCGACTGGACGAGCGGCCCGCGGGGGGGCAGTCTCGCCGGCGGACCAAGCGAATCAGGACGTGCTTCCGCAGCGAGCAGCTGCGCGCCCTGGAGTCGTACTTTGCCCAGAAGCACAACCCCGACGGTAAAGACTGGACCTGCCTGGCCCATAAGACTGGCCTGCCCAAGCGCGTCCTGCAGGTCAGTGGACAGCAGAGGGAGCCAGAGAGACTGTTTAGAGGATTATGGATGGAACTATGGAAGAAGTGCCTGAGACATTATATAGATATAGACTGCGTAAACTTAAAGCTCTCTGTCTCTGCACATTATATTTTGGATCCTTTTAGCCTTAAAGCTTTAACTACACTGCGGCGATTTTCGCTCGTGCTCTCTCTGCTATCAACTTTTTCTAGCGATTCATAGTTTAAATCTGCAGCGAGAAGTTGTAGAAGTCTAAGTAAAGGATATTGGGCTTTCTTGCAGAGCAATATCAATATAAAAACACAAAAACCTGCCGTTGGACCGTACATTTTTTCCAGCAGCCCAAAACAAGTAAACTGTTACTTGTTTGCATTTCAACATGGCAGACACATAGGTTTACTGGATTAAAGACAGTGAGTGAATTTACTAGGCTCAGTGTTGGCAGAGCTACGCAACTCTATCTTTTAACCCACTGAAAAGCCACTGCACTGATACCTGATATCTGACATCACTGCAGACTGCGTCTGTGTTATTTACTGCAGCGTTTGTTGATCAAGGTAGAGAGGCTTGCGTTTGTTGTTGTCTCCTTCCTGTAATAGTCTCTTCTTGAAATCTGAAACTGATTCAGCCTCCAGATCACGGCAAATGTATGGATATGTTGCTCGCCTGCTCTGTTTGCTAGGAATCGTTTGTCTTTTTACTAAATTACTGTCTGCCGTGTATTCAGTCCTTGCTGAGACAAGGTGACATAATAATATATTGTAAATATATTATTAGGAAAAACCTCTTGAGATGAACCATCTCGTTTTCAAGAGGGTCCTAAACATACACAAAATTACAATACAAAGTTAAACAACAGTTACATTCATACAAACAGACGATTGCTCCCAAGGCCTAACCACTTCCTCACCCACTGATACCCTTAAGTTATCAGAACATATTCAGCAGAAATACATGCATATACACAAATATTATCCACATACAGTAGTTATATTCATGTATGTATGTATATTTTCTGTGTAGCCTGCATGTTTAAAGAGTCATTTCATGCTCCTTTTCACTTGTTGACACAGTTCCTTGACTTCTCAATGCAATGTAGTTGACAAGCTTAGGTGAAAATACCAAATTATGTGGAATAGCATGATCACAACCACGACTCTCGAAAAACAATCAGATTTCAGTGACTGTTGCTTTAAATTTAACAAGCCACTGCCCACCCTGCCCCGACTTCCACGTAGCTGTGTTGACGTGAGGCTACGACTGCTTTACTGCTACTACCAGGTTACTCAAACGCGGTATGAACATAGTTTTATGGATTTTGAACCGCATATGGTTTATTTTCAGCAGCGTTTTCAAGGTTTAACATCAACATTGCTAATGCCAAAAACTGAAAAAAACAACAAAACTAGAAATACTTGGTTTTCATGGAATGGATCCTTTAATAATACCTTTATAGGCTCAGTCAGTAAAAACTGTCCTGTATGTTGCAGTTTTTATACTGGACGTGTGGATTTTGTTCACCTGCCATTTTGTTTTTCCCCTCTTTTTCTAATTTTTTAAAAACTCTTTTCACATGATCAACATGCACGTGTGTGTGTACATACATACATACATACATACATGCCCCCACACACACATACATGCAGGTGTGGTTCCAGAACGCCAGGGCCAAGCTGCGCCGCTCCCTCTCCACCGACGACTCCCACAGCCGCTCGCCCGCCCCTCCCCAGAGAGCCGAGACCCCGGCAACCGACGCCCACCACCCCGACCAATCGCAGCCCTTCCTCACCAGCACTATAGACCAGCTGCAGTTGGCACTGCTCACCCGCCCGCTCTGCGCCCCGACCCAGAGCCCGCCCGCCGCCGCCGTCGGCAACGACCGGTCGGGCGGGCCGAGGGACTCCTCCTTCTTCCTGGCGGACTACGATTCCCAGGGTGCACCGGGGTGCATCTCCCCTCTGATGGCGTATGGGGACTTTGGGGGGGCCGTAGAAGGAGCGGGGGGAGGGGAGGAGGGCTCGGACGCTGCTCTGGGACCGTACTACTGTTAGACGCTCTGCCTAGCATCCCATAATGCACTGGTTCTCAAATGCTGTGTTTGGGGGAGGAGCAAAGTTATATAGTCAGGAGTCTGTCACATTCTTTGTAATTACAACATTGCTAATATATACAGTTTGTTTTTAAATATCTCATCTCAGACCAAATCAAATGTTTCGTGGTCCACATGCACGCCACGCCCTACAGCCCTGGACACGCTGCAAGCAAACCGCTTATCGCCCGTCGCTTTGTAGCTGAGCAATGGCCACTTGTTTACATTCCAGGCTCTGGTTGCCTAGGTAACCCTCTCGTATCTTTCCCACCCACCCACCCGACATGTTTCAGTCAGTCAGTCTGTCAGTCGACGACGTGCTTAATCGCTCCCGTTGGTAGTCGCCTCAACAATTGCGTCGCCTGACGTTGAGATTAGCTAAACTCCGTAGTTTGAACAAAAATGAAATGCGTGCATGTTTGTGTTGTTTATGGTATGTTGGTTGTTATGCTTATTATGTGGTTCATTGCATTAAAGGTATAGTCTGTGATTGTAAGCCAATAAGCCTTGTGTAGGAATCTTATTTCTAATAAGTCTGAAGGTTGGCTAGGGTAGATTTGACCTCAGTTTAATTTTGTAGGTTCATTCAAGGGCTAGCTTGGTAATTTGATAAATACAATCATGAAATAGATGTTGCCAAAGGTTTCCTAGGTTACACAAATTAATATGGAGTACAAAGGAGTACAAAGGAAATGTCTTAGATTTACTTACAAAATCTTTAGAAAACTTCTTGCTTCTACATTATTTTTGTTATCATATTCTTGAGTTGGTCTTAGAAGACTAACTTTTAGTCCACTAGTGTCTGTATGATGCATACAATATATAGCTTGGAACACACTAATGTGTCACAACGGTTTGCATATTCTCCCTACACTATTTATTATTGTTCCTGTTTTTGCTTGAATGGTGAATAAACTGATGTTTTCCTTCCAGTATCTCCTTCCTTATCTCCAGAGTAGATAATATGTTGTCACTTTGCTGCTAGCAGTAGCTAAGACCATTTCATGTTATAAGATGCTGTGGCAAGTGGTCGTGTCTATTGTACCAGTTAGCCCTTAATGTTTGTGGCTTGTTCTTAACTTGGCACTTTGTGATCGGCGGGGATTCCGTGAAACCAGAGAAGCACAAAGGCATTCTTTCAGAGGTATACGAGTTTACTTGGCGCTGCAACCTTGATGGCCCACGCGAAGGTGTGATGCGCTCTCTCTCTCTCTCTCGCTCTCCCTCTCTCACACGCAAACCTTATTTCTACGGAACATATTTCCTGCTCAAAGATCCTAATGAATTGGCCGTTTGCCTTCATGAGTTGCCCGCCCAATCAGCCGGCGATAATTGGGACACTGCAGGCCTCTGACTCTGTGGCTGAAGTAGACCTTGGTCTCCTAGCTGGAAGAATGCTGAGGAGACGGTGGTTCTCTAACTAAGTGTGCGTCACCGGAGTGCCAGACCATTGGTCACTAGCACATCTCCGGGAGACCAGGCGGGACTCTGTGACCCCGTATAAAGAGAGCTCGCCCCCCCTCCCCCCAAACGAACAGACAGGAGTTGCCTCAGCCTGCAAGGTAAGATGATGTGATCTCTGTGTGGATTCTTTATCCCACAGCATAACTTGTTATAACTAGCCAGAGGTTTATGAAATTGTGTGTTGTCCGTTTAAATGTGCAATATATGAAAGAGAATATTGACTAGAAGAATGTAACAAAGATGTTTCTTTGTTATCATAGTTTTGTCTTCATTAATTATCTATATTTCTTCAAAGTGGGATTCTACTTCAAGACCACCTACTGGTCTTTTTTTTTGGGGGGGGGGACAAGATTATTTTTCAGAAATGTAAAAAATAAAATACAAAATGTTAATATATTTTTGGAGGGTTTTTATAGTTTCTATGGTTGCTATTAGCATTAGTTGCTCGTGGTTTGTGGCTCAATAACTTTGAAGTTTGTTTAAAGAGAAGCTAATTAAATTATGTTAATTAACAGAAACATGAAGTTAATTGACTAATCAAATGGTCGAGGTTAATTTAATGAACAAGTTAATATAATGAGGGTAACAAACTAAAGCTAATAAAATAAGGTTAATATACAAAGTTAATTAGGTTAACAAACACAAATTGGTCAAATTAGCTAAACAGCTTCTGATGTTTGCCGTTCCTTGTTGTTATCTAGATGAGGCTGTCATTCCACGCCTGTGCCTCACAGCCCACGCTCACTGCCCTCCTCGCCCTGGTCGTGCTCTGCCCCGGCCCCGGGGCCTCCCGCCCAGCCCGCCTCCCTCCAGGACTCCTTCCCCGGTTGGACGGCCCTGCTTGGGAGAGAGCTCTCCTCCAGCTCCAGGCCGTGCTGGACGCTCCCCAGGGCCGGGGCCGGGGCTGGAGCCGGGACCGGGCCGAGCAGCCCGGGGAGCCCCAGCCGCGGCAGCCGTACCTGGGGCTGGTTCCTGGGCAAGAGGAGGCGATGCCGAGGGCCCAGTGGGGGTACCCATTGTCACGGCCGCCGCTCTCCCCCTTCCCCGGGGCAGGCCGCCACCACACCCCGGACGGCCTGCACTACCCGGAGGGGGGGGAAGACCTGGAGGATGGCAAGAGGAACGAAGCGCTGACCTCCATCGCCGGGGGCCTGCAGGCCTTCAGCCGTGAGAAGGGGGGGTTCGGGTTCCGGTTCGGAAGGAAGAGACACACCGCCGGCGGGGCGAGGAGCAGTGCTGAGGAGGAGATGGGGGAGGAAGAATGGAACTGAATGAGGAGGGCTTAGCGGATAATGAGGGGGGGAGGGGCGGGGGCGTATGGTGGCGGACTTGGTATTATTCGGGGTGCCACCCCCAACGCTCACCGCAACAGGAAGCTGTCAGCAGGGGTGAAAGTGAGGCCACGGGCCGCTTTACACAGCAAAGCGCTCCACACAACGGGCGGCAAGTTGCAAACTGTACGAAGCATCGCTTCTATGCAACTCGACAGTTACAGATCCAACAACATGGCTGCTGCCGCCGAGCGTCAAGCTTAGCCTACATGTTTCATGTTTAGGGGGTTCACCAACTAGAACCTCTCAAGTGCAACTTGGTTCTCTAAGCAACAACGCTTCACCGTGTAAAGCCAAGCTCGTGTGTCTCTTGTGGACTGGCGGAGCCTAAATGATGCCCTGTGAATCCATGCCAGTTACATATTGAACATTTGTCAAAACAGCTAAAAGCTAAAAAAGAACAAATCTATATTTGCGACGCGAGACACAAAAAGCTAAAATTATAACAAACATTTAAATAAAAGGTCTCACTACAGATTTAAACATTTTTTCAACAGGAACAATATGTTAACTAAACAAAAATCAACAACAAATGGATGGTTTGCCAGATGATTTTTGAGGTCAACCGTATACCAACATCTTCCCACAGGACAGCTGGAATGGATCAAATTACCTCAAACAACAAGACTGATCCTGTAATATATGAAGACATTATATTGAGTTGCCATTGTACAATAACATTTCTGT
Source organism: Amblyopsis hoosieri (assembly GCA_027564755.1). NCBI lineage: Eukaryota > Metazoa > Chordata > Actinopteri > Percopsiformes > Amblyopsidae > Amblyopsis > Amblyopsis hoosieri. The sequence goes on from JAODUE010028639.1 coordinate 17,911, forward strand.
AAATGTTAAGTCATCAGTGTAAAATCCAAAGTCCACCTGCACATAATAAAAAGCTATATGGGAAGTCGGCTTTTTGTGGCTGTCATTCTTAGTTTAGTCGATTATTCTAAAAGTCTAAAAGACATGATCTGTGGTGAATCTAGGCCTAACACAACTTCTTGTGGGCTATTTAAGATTTGCAGCTGGAAATAAAGTGGTGAAATTAGGCCTCTGTTCAATACAGCTACATATAAACTCACTTGCATAGGTACACAACACATAAAAAAGGATCTTACAGAAGATATGGAATAGCTAGCCCCCCTTAACAAATGTATTTTCAAATATTTGAATATCACTATAATATATAGCCTACATAAGAAGTATGCTTAGGCTAACACATTTAGAGAGTCATGAAATTATAAACAGTCTAGTCAAACTGACTTTGTATTATAAAACTAAATGGGGACATTTTACCCCAGTAGTCTTACTGTATAAACAGCCTACTCTTATCTACCTTATATCACAAAACATTTATTTATATTTTGTTCAAGCAAACGGATCACCCTCAATATGATTCTCATATTTAAATAGTGTGTACATGTAGGCTACAGTATGTCCTTACTAAAAAAAAACCCCGTATATTCTACTGTACAAATATTACATCAATATGCCTTTAAAGCCTATTTTGTTTTAATTCCTTCTACTAGTGAAATTAATAAAATGATTCAGATTTTTATCATATGATTTATGTATATTTTATAATTATCCAATACAATTATTGATCCAGTAGTCAGGAGAATTAGAGGTAGGGTGGGCATCTCTCTTGCCCCACCACCCTGCTACTTAGCATGGCAAGGTGGTCCTACTCGAAATTATCTTAATCGTTTTATAGGGAGGCTATATATTTAGGTGGGTAGGGGGGTTAGGTCCTGTCCGGTTGATTTGTTTGAATGACTGCTTGCTTGTGGGTTGATTGAATGAAACAATTTCAGCCCCTGAACATACCTGCTCATCGTCCCGTTGCAGGGAAAACGACCAAACGTGTGTATCTTACAGTCTACCTAGCAACAGCGTGTGCGCTCGTTTATTGGCTAGACGTCCTCTACCAGACATTTGACTCCTGTACGCATGTGTAGGCCATGGTGTAGTTTTGTCTCATGTAGTGGTAAACAAAATAAGCACTGCGACAGTTAGGTTTTCATCATGATTCGTCCAACCTGGTTGCTTTTATTACAAATATTGCTTTCTTACCAGCCGATTAAATGCGGTAAGTGTACTGTAGCTGATACCTTTAGTGAAATAAAGTCTGTAGTCTGGTTTAGTTAGACGTTGTGACATAGGCTAGTGGCTAGTCTATTTGTTTTGTTTTTAACTAAATGTAATCAAACGCAATTCAGTCAAATAATGAATCAACTTTTGTGTATTTAATGTACTTTTTGCCAGTGGGCTAATTACTGTAATATTTGTACTTTGTTTTACTTCTTTTTTTAATAACGTACCAATAGAACCTCCATATTGGTTTGTTAATATTTTACTTTACACCGGAATGTGTTTTTGTCCAGCAAGCACAATAGAAAACAATATTGAAAAGAAGATGATACTGTATCATTATTTCTTATCAATATTTAGTACGTGATTTAAAAAACATGTATGTACAGTAGCCTAATTTGATAGTTACCTAAAGTTAAATAACTTTCACGTAGGTGAATGCCTTGAGTGAATGAGTTGTGGTGATAGTCGAAATTAATAATAAACCTAGGCCTATAATCCCGTCCGGAAATTATTAAGGTGCTTTGGCCTACACCAAGGCCTGTTTTAAATCGTATTTTAAACATTGCGTTAGATTAAATCAATATTTATACGATGTTTCTTACACAACCTTACCCTACGTGACTTTTATTTTGAAACATTTTACTTTGGTGGTTTCGCCGGGAGCTGTTCTGCTAGTGACGTAGCAGTGTTGTTCTCTCTCTCACACGTGACTAGTTTTGTCAGACACGGAAGAACTACGAGGACAGGACAACACCGTGTCCCGTCAAAACAATGGGATAATTATTAAGAAAACATTAACAATAACAGCTCAAAATGTATTTGTTAATAGTATTTGCGCTTTTTGGCACAATATGGAGAGTAGGCAGCGGTGAGTAGTTCATAATATACGACTACGTTATGTAAGCCTGTGAAACTGAAAGTAAATTATGGCGTATTACGCACACTTTATTTTAGATTGTTCATGTATGCATCTTTCACCTATGTTACTTTTTTCATACTTTTTATGATTATTCAGGAATTAGGCTAAAGCAAATTAATATAGTCATACAGGGTTAAACATTTAGTAGTTTATTTTTCTTGTTTTGTTTAAAAAAACATGTTTCTTAGATTTAACTAATACAATCAATATTATTATTTTCAATATTCCATTTAAATGCAGAGAAACATTTGAAATATAGACAATAACTTGGGCCAAAGTCAAAGTTGTTCTGATATGTCCCATTTATTTACTGTCTTGACTATGGGGACAAAAACACATTTGTAGGCACCTTGCAATAAACTAAATCAGTCATATCTAAAACAGTTTGGTCTATATTTCAAATGTGTCTGTAATGAGATGGAATAGTGGCCTGTTTTGCTTTAAGAGCTGATGTTTCTATCTTGGCATGTCAACTGGGCCCTATTTTAAGAGCTGATGTTTCTATCTTGGCATGTCAACTGGGCCCTATTTCAGCAAGCAGGTTTAACAAACTCTGAAACTAACCCTGAACTCGTGAGTTGACCAACTCTAAGCGGTTTCATAACCGCTGATCTAAATTAGTTTATCAACTCTGAGTATGTTTACTGTGAGTTAAGCGTGTGCATGACTTTATAAAGCCATTATTAATGCTGCAATATGGCGACCGGCAAGAAAACAATAAAGCTTAATAGCAGAAAATGTTCATGCTGTTTTCAGCCTGTGGCAAGTTACTTGGGAAAATTATACATTGGAGCAAGCAGTCATCTCTTTCTCAAAATCAAGTCTAAAATATAGTGACTCCACTAAGCCCTAAAACCATAATTTCGGGGTTAACAAGCAAAGTTTTCACTAAGCCCGCTTGCTGAAATAGTGCCCTGTTGTTCGGATCACATTGTTTGAATTGTTTAGGGCTGGCAATGAAGACCATTGGGCTTGGTTCACAAACAATGAGGACTGGTTATATTACATATTTACCATATTTAACTAGACTCCAAAAACAATTTCATGTCAACCTGGCAACACAAGATTATTTTGTGGATAGGATGCAGAGTAGACTACACATCGAGTTAGGGAAATCTATAACAACAATAAATTATATCTGTATGACATCATTTTGAAAAGAAAATTGAATATTCGTGCACAGTTTCACAGGGTAAAAGCTTCTGTCGGTAGGATTTGAGAGCTGCAGCGAGAGGTATCTTAAAAATGGACGGAGTGCAAGATATTGTAAATCAACAACACACCACTTCCTCCTCTTCTAACTCACTCTTGACAAACCCATTGACAGGCCGGGTAGATTTACCAGATTAATCAGGAAAAAGAGGCCCCTGATTGGTCAGCAATCTTCAGGCGCAGTGAGATATCTAAGTCGATTTAAGAGCGGGGGGTGGGGGATATCTAGTCTGGCTCCGCTCGACTACAGCCCTAAAATAATTTTGCTGAGAATATAGTCTGGAAACGATGACGTTGAAGTCAAGCATGTTTTGAAATGGTGGTAGAGCTAGATGAGGCGATCAAAACCGTTGTAGCGACGTCTATTGGTTAAAGGCTGTCCAATAATTTTCAAATTAGCCAGAGGTCTCTACGCCCAGTAGGAGGAAACTACTGTAAACACTTCCCAATAGTGTCGCCAGACCTCATTCACAAAGTGAATATTGTGTCTGGTAATGAGGCTAGAGCACATAGCTGATGGAAGACTATGGCATTTCTAACAAATTAAACTAAATGGTTGCCAGTGTTGTAGTACTCGAGACCGGTCTTGGTCTCGAGACCACTTTTTTAAGGTCTCGGTCTCGTCTCGGACTCGACCGCATTTTTACTCGGTCTTGTCTCGGCCT
>JAODUE010028657.1:1777-21949 GCA_027564755.1 Amblyopsis hoosieri
GTTGGGTTTCCCTTGTTTCTTTGTCAATTATCGATTTTTTTTTTGTGATTAAATCTAATTACAGTTTAATACCACACCACCCCCCCCCCCGCACACACACACACACACACACACACACACACACACACACACACACACACACACTCATGGTCTTCCCTCTGACCCCGCTTTTCCAGATTGAGACGATCGGCGACGCCTACTGTGTAGCCTGTGGGCTCCATAAGAAGATTGACAGCCATGCCAAGCCAATCGCACACATGGCCCTGAAGATGATGGAGCTTTCGGAGGAGGTTCTGACGCCCGATGGTAAACCCATCAAGGTGAGTCCTGGTTGGTTAAAGCGGGTGCAACATGGCATCACTGCCACAGTACAGGGGGCTGTAGGCACAGGTCTACTGTATGTTTGAAGGCACGTGGAACTGTTGTCCCAATTAAAGGTATAGTCAGTTGTTGTAAGGTAATTGTAAGATAATACACATTTTGTCGAATTCACCAAATAACTCCTTGCATTTTGCTATCTTACCGTTCTGTGTGGGTTGAAAAAACTATGATACATCTACACAGCCCTGACGCCGTAAATAGGAACATTAACAACGTGGCGAAAATCGCTCACATCAACAAAGTCGTAGTACTACTTCAGAATGCGTGTCATTGTGTGGAGGGATATTGTCTGCAAGCGTTCTCAAAATGACTTAATCTGCCTTTAACATAAGTGGTGGAGGTACTGTAATTTCAACTGCTATATCTGCCAGGTACACACTAGATCAGGAGGGGGGGGGAACCCTGGTCCTGGAGGGCCGATGTCTACATGTTTTAGATGTCTCACTGCTCCAACACACCTAATTTATATGAGTGGGTCGTTATCAGACTTCTAACGACCCACGGGTCTCGGAGGACCCGTGAAGACCTCTACCCCACACTACAGGATAATCTGGCAAGAAATGTAGGTAGAGCCATCAAAAAAATCGGGGCTTTGCTGACCGGCATCGGAAGGAGGAAATTGGGCACAGAATCTGTCTAATTATCCTGCAGTGTGTACTTGACATTGGGCTATTCTGGTGTTTTGCATCTTTTTATATTTGGGATAATTAGTTGCCTTGGTTACCAACTATATAAATTGGATTGGGTCCTGATTCAAACAACGAGTTTCTGTCAGATTCCAAACATGTTAGGAGGGCAGGGTGAAATGGGGCGGTGCTTGGGATCCGTTAGGTAGCTTGCTCAAGGATGCGTACAGGTGGGCTGGGGGCTGTAACCTAGGCTACGACCTACTAGCTAGGAGTTGGACAGGCAAGCGGAGACCTCCATTGATGAGAAATTAATACAACGCGGATGTACCAAACCCTGCAGTTCATCGAATGGCCACTTGAGGCTGGATGCAAAATGGAGTCATTACAGCAAAAATAAACATGTTTACAGCCTGGTAAAAACTAAACAAAAGACCTCTATAGCTAGTCTTCCCGTTCATGCCAATTGTACGGGACATGAAACAAGTGGCAGAGAGATATCTGGAAGGATAAAGAGAAATGACCGCAGACCAGATTTGAACCCGGTCTCCCAATACACTACAGCCCGTATGGGCAGGGATCTTCTTTGTAGCTCCCATATACTTCCATTCTTCCTTGTATGTTTATATCCTTCCTTCTCTCTATCCTTCCTTCCTTCCCTCTATTTCTACCTTCTATCGTTCATTCATTTTCCTCTCTCAATAGTCCCCATCTTACCATACGCTACTCTGTCTCTACTGTTTCGTCAGTGTCTCTCCCATTTGACATTTATATTCCCAAGGCCACAGCTATGGCAGATGTGTGTGACAGATTGACAGATGTAAGTGTGTGTGTGTGTGTGTGCGTGTGCGTGCGTGCTCTGATCTATGGGTTCTGCGCATATGTTACTTGTTTCGGGACGGCGGTGGAAGCAAGCGAAACAACCGGGCTGCCGTGCTCGCCGTTGCCATGGCAACAGTGGGAATATATGTGCCCCTGGCCGCTGCAGCCCGTGTCGTAATCGATGTGCGTATTATTCACAAGTGTCTCAAGAATTTAGCCTTCAACGCTTAAGTTTGGCTGTTCGTGATGCAGCTCTGTGTGTGTGTGTGTGTGTGTGTGTGTGTGTGTGTGTGTGTGTGTGCGTGTGTGTGTGTGTGTGTGCGCGCGTGTTTGTTATTGTACATGATGGATGTATCAACAAATATTCAGTAGATGGACTTTGCTTATTATTATTTACGTTTCTTCTTCAGTGTGTTAACATGAAGGATGAATACAGATGTGACATGACGTGTGTGTGTGTGTGTGTGTGCGTGTGCATGTGTCTGTGTGCGTGTGCGTGTGCGTGTGCATGCATGCGCATGTGTCTGTGTGTGTGTGCGTGTGCGTGCATAGAACTAAACTAAACATTTTTTCAGTGTGGATGTACAGTAGAGCATATATGTTCATGCGCTACATCTGTGTGTGGTGTCTGCCTGGTCCAACCTTGGGTCCATGGTTAAGAAATCATTTCAGGTTCTCTCTCTGGTACGTGCACATTGTGCAGGTGTGCGTGTGTGATTGACATGTCTGTCGTGACAAGGCTTTTGTAACAGCAGGTGCTGTGAAGGTTGTTTGTTGTGACGCTCATGTGATGTTTAACATGCAGCCTAAGGTTATGTGATATTCATGTGGCTTGTATGTGTATGCCTACAGTTGTTGTACTTAAAGGTGTAGTCCACTATTGCATGCTAATTGTAAGAAAAGACACTTTTTTTGTCAAATTCTCCAAATATCTCCATTCCGCTAGCTTACTGTTTCTCTCTCTGTGTGTGGAAAAAGTAATCCGGTATTTCCACACAGACCCGGCTCTGTAAATAGGAACATAAACAACGTGGTGAACACCGCTCACACCAACTACACTTTGCTTCACAATGCATTTCAGTGTTTGATTTGAGCTCAAAGTTAGCAGGCGTTCTCCAGAATACTGTAACTGACTGCCGAACCTGCCTATAAAGGTATAGCCATCTATTGCAAGCTAAATGTAAGCTAATGCACTTTTGTCAAATTCAACAAATATCTTCTTGTATTTCGCTACCATACCGGTCTCTGTGCGTGTTGAAAAAATAATCTGATACTTCTACACAGCCCTCGCTCCGTAGTCCGAGTTGGCAGAGCTCAAAGTTAGCAAGACTAGCATGACTGACCCCGCCTTTAATGGGCACTGATGTGGCTGTGACAGTGGCTCAATGACACTGTAAATGAATGTAAATACTGTATATTGGTACACAGTGCACTTTGGTTTATTTTATTGGTTTAATTTTAATACTAATACTGCTGTTTTTTGTAATTTATTTTACAAATGTAATGTATCATCATAACCTGTGTAAATATTGCAATATTACTGAAACAGCATATAAGGGCAGGATAAAAACAGAGAAAAAACATTTTCTTCTGTCCTTGTAATTCTTTTTGGCAAGCTCACATTGCTCTTCAGACGTGGGATTTGCTGAGGAGAAATGTGTTTCTGCCCACACAGGTAACTGACCTCAGGACTATGTGGTTCTGTGACATCTCTATTGATTTAGTCTGACTTGACTTAACCGCTGAACAGATGCTATACGGCTGAAATGGAGAGGATAAGGCGTCAGGTGTGTGTGTGTGTGTGTGTGTGCGTGCGTGCGCGTGAGTGTCTACATGTGCATGTGTGTATAGGGAAGATATAAGGCAGAGATAAATACATCTAAAGCTTTCTCATGCACCAATGGCAAGGGCACATTTGAGAAGTATTATTCGCCACAATGGTGAATACAGTTTTTGCTTGATTAGGTGATATCTCAGGTGTGGACATCCTGTTACGGGAAGTCGTGGAACTCATTCTACCGTATTTGTGTGATGTCACAGGTAGGACATGTAAGACAGTCCTGAGAATGTCAGTGTGTGGATGTTGTGATTGGCCCTCAGCTAGTCACCTCAGCCGTCATACTCAGGTTGGCCAGAGGGTTAATTGAACATGATTGGCTCGCTGCACCTGGCAGGGTTTCACAATTGTCTGTGTTACCCCTGCTCCCTTTCTCCTGCTCTCTCCAGGACCCACTCAGCACCCCCCACACACACACACCCATCTGTTGTTGCCATGGCAACCTCGCAGTGTGCTGGCATGTACTCAGTGGCGTTGGTTACCTAGGCAACGGGATGCTGAAGAAGGATCATTAAAAAATCGGGTTGCGGTTTGCAGGTTTTTTTCCTGCATGCGCGCACGTGTGTGTGTGTGTGTGTGTGTAGAATAGTTAACTGGATGGCTCTGCAGTTTGCATCCACCTTTAAACTACTTTGGGTATTTATTACTTTATTACTAATGGTACCGCACTGTATACTGTAGTTACGGACCTATATGTCGCCTTTAGTCACTTCTATCGCCAGCTGAGAGGAGCTGGTAGCGATTACGCAACGAAGCACCGCTTCTATCCCGTACAACGTTCTAAAAATAAACAGAATTTTACCCTGCACTCCGCCAGCGATGTTGTAGCTGGTTGTAGCCAGGTCGCTGGTGGGCGTGTTTGCTCTGTCGCCGGTGGGTGTGTCTGCCCTGTCACTCAAAAGAGGCACGCTAATGTGTCTGCCTTGCTACTGTACATGAGTGAGCTAGACAAACTCTCCTCCATTTTCGATCGCCAAGAAGAGGGAGGGGCGTTGCCGACACACATCTGCTCTCTGATTGTTAATCACTACACCGCTTCACTGAAAATTTGAATAGAGTTGGATGATGGTCACCTTTCCAAGTCGCCGGCCGCTTGTAGCGGGCCGCTTTGTCGCTCACTGTCACACAGTCGCCCGGCGCTCATTGAAATGAATGAAGGTCTGTCGCTTAGTAGCTGACTGCAGCTGGCGGTGTGAGTGCAGGGTTAGATGAACAGAATGAAGAGCCTACAGTATTTATACTGTGTGTCCGGCTAGATGTACAGTATGTCTCCCACAGGTAGAGATAGGACAGCACTCAGCCAGCTGATGCTAACGAACACAAGACTTCAGGTAGGGAAATGATCAGAGCAAAATCAGTATCCGTACATGAGTGTGACGTACTAAGTGAACCTTGTTTAAGCACACGTCACATTACAGTATGTGTGGGGAATCAATGTACAATTAAAGGCAGGGTCAGATTATTCCCTTCTCATACAGAAGGGTAAAATAGCGAAATGCGAAGACATATTTGGTGAATTTGACAAAAAATGTATTATCTTATTAGCTTACAATTAGCTTATAGTAGCTGACTGTGAGTCATCTGACTTATTTCTTATCTCTGCTCTGCCTGGGCCTGTCTGTTGAGTTTCTCCTAAATTAGGGGTGCACGATATATTGACACACTACTGCAATGTCTCGTTGCGTTATGCCTTATAATATTTAGAAAACATGTTACTTGACATGTTATGAATATATGTTGATGCCTTTTACCCATATCATTTGACTTATGTTTAAATATATAAATATGTATACCTACAGTATATTTCAGTATTCATGATAAATATTGCAATATCACATCTTGTCAACATCGTGCAACCGTTCTCTCCATGTCCCGCTCCCAGCTGAGAATAGGCATCCACACGGGCTCTGTGTTAGCGGGTGTGGTGGGCGTGAAGATGCCGCGCTACTGCCTGTTTGGCAACAACGTGACACTGGCCAGCAAGTTTGAATCTGGGAGTCACCCGAGATGCATCAATGTCAGTCCAACCACATACCAGTAAGTAATGCACACGCACAAGTCCAGTCAAATCAAGTCAAATGTATTTATTAAGCACATTTAAAAACAACCAAGGTGCTGTACAGTACAGTACAGTACAGTACAGTACGATAAATAGAAATGTGAATCAAATGACACAATACAACACAACACAACACAAAGTGTCCCTAAACTGTCTGGAATGCCAATGAATAAAAATAGGTTTTAAGACGAGACTGGGCGGAGCGTGTGCGACGCGTTCCGGCTCGGACGCGGCCTTCGGAGCCGACCGCGGCCACTCTAGTCAATGCTTCCATTTCCACCACACGCGACGCAGGGCGTGATGAAATCGTCCCAGAAGCGGCTCTCCGCTCTGCTTCGCTAAAGATGGGCGCCGTGTCTATTTTTGACGGAAGGCAAAACAAAGTTTGCAAAACAAAGTGTGCAGACTCTCGATCATATTTCACATGACTACATTGGTGGCAGGAGGCCAGAAGTGAGAAGGGTTTGACATCTGGGACGATAGGTTCATTTTATACATTTAAAAACACAGAGTTGCTGTATATGACACCACAAATGATCCTTTTTATGAGGACAATTCCAGAAAGGACCGTGGTGTGGAATATAATTGCAGTAGTTTGTGGGAGTGGAAGTGAGTGAAGGTAAAGTCAACGTCGGACAGGCAAAGTAGTTTTGCTGATCTCGCCAATACAACTGACTCGCAGCGCTACGCTGTTGAAATGCTCCCGGGTGGAAGTTAACGCTTCGAGAGGACGGAACGCACCCGCGCTGGAGCCGGAACGCTGCGCACACGCGCCCGGTGGAATCCCGGCGTTAAATGTGTCATTGGTGGGGGACGATCACGGGATATCAGATAATTTCTCCTGTTTTCCTCGATTCCACTATTCATTACGCTTCTCCGTATTCCTCCTCCTCTCTGTCTGTTCCCTCTCCTCTGTCCTGTTTACAACCTTCTCTTTCCCTTTCCACTCTTCATTTCTCCTCTCTTCATTTCTCCTCTCCTCTCTTCATTTCTCCTCTCCTCTCCTCCCCTCTCAGGTTGCTGAAAGATGACCGCTCTTTCTCCTTTGTCCCTCGTTCTCGCCTGGAGCTCCCGGACAACTTCCCCAAGGAGATCCCCGGAACGTGTTACTTCCTGGAGGCGGGCACATCTCATAGCCACGCCTCCTTGACCAGCTCTCGCTCCGCCCCCCCGGCCTCTATGAGGAAAGTATCCTACAGTATTGGGACCATGTTTCTACGAGAGACCAGTTTATAGGCCCTCTGCACCCGCACGGATGAACATAGATTATGCATATTTGGACGGGCCATATACCGTAGGAGGAGGACCTCACAGGGATCGAAAGATAAATATGCACTATGCCATGGCCTGGATTCTTCTATACGGGCCGAACTAGACATACTCACAGATGGAAGAGGAAAGTGATATTCCATCCTTGCCGAGGGGATTCCGAGGGAGGAAGTCTAGGGACTCTAATATGGAGCTTGTGTGAAAACAATGTCCCCGAGGAAGGATGCTGAAGGCTGGGGACGAGACTAGACCCCACCCTGGGGGTCTAGTCTCGTCCCCCTGGGGTCTAGTCTTGTCCCCCTGGGGTCTAGTCCCGTCCCCCTGGGGTCTAGTCTCGTCCCCAGCCTAAGACCTGACCTGTAAACCTCAGCCAGCCAACACCCCCTGGCTCTAGTCCGGCAGCAATGCTGCACTTTGTAGGATCTTGTGAGAAGGGGCCGAGGTCTAGCTGTAACCTGTAGGCTAAACAGAAGCACACGACATGGCTCAAGCAGATCTTCTGGTGAAATATGATTGGACGATGACCCGGCAGTGTTATTTGTGTCCTCGTTTTTTTTTTTTTTTTTTTTTTGCAGCATCCAAATTGTTGTTTTAACTAACTAAACTCCCAACCTCTGTTGCCCATGGCAACAGTCCTTCTAACTAAAGGGGCGGGAGGACGGGGCTGGGGAGAGACAGAGCAGGGGCGAACAAGTGGAATACACAAGTTGCTTTGTGCTTTTTAGGACATAAAATGACGTACAATGCCCAAAACACTAATTAACAGCTGAACCTGGAGCCATCCATTCCTGCTTGTAAGACACAGTGGACTACGAACAGTGACACAGCTGTGCACCCTGTTTAGGACTACAAAACTACGCCCAGTTCAGTGCCTTTACACAGCTCACACCGGGACACAACACGAGATGAATCTATTTTGAATATTTGTGGGTAAAATATGGACCAGGAGCGCTTAATTGATCTTATTTTGTACAAGAAATTCCTTCACTGGTTTTAAGATTAGTTCTATAGTATTTGTGCATCAGTACGCATACAGTATATATTGATAAAGCTGAGAATTATTCGAAAGGAAAGACAAAAGACCAACAGATGTACTGATGCAGTGCGACAACAGAAATATCAGCAATATCATTTAGTGTCATATGTAGTCATGTAGTGTAATATTTTCTTGAAGGTTTACTCTGAAGTTGAATTAAGATTATTTTAGTGGATCACCAAACATACTCGCAGATCACCACAACTGCACAATATATTATTAGTCTCACGCAGCTATAACAAACACATACTGTATAAGGTTTTTCCGTAAAACATAATTCCTTGAAAAATCAAGACAAGCATATTTATTTATTTTTTGACAAATGTGGGTCGGGTCACCCCGATTGATTGTCATATGCCTGGCATGAAATGATCCCAACAGTTAAAAATAATCTTTCTGACCTTGTATTAATATAACCATTCGGACACACCAAATGCATCAAAACACAACACCAAATGATGAACATATCCTTGTGTTCTCACTACGATATCTGGGGTTTGTGGGGGTTTTGACAATGAGTCTAATGCATTCCCATTTTATTCTCAAGCTAAACAATGTGATATAATATCAAAACTGTATTCACAATAGCATGATATGTCACTAGTGTTAATATTATTATTGTTATGAATATTATTCCTAATGTTGTTGCTTCATCTTGGTTGGCCTACCCGATCCGTGCATTATTGTACCCATTAAATAGGTTTGTCTTGATTTGTCCTTAAACATGGTTTTGGAAAAAGGAAAATGCATTTTGTTGACGCAAATGTTCCACAGGCTTGCAATGAAATCTTTGCAGATGCCTGGCAAGATGAATTAAGCGCACCTTTAAAAGTATTTGAAAATGTATTCAAACATGTTTTTGGCCCAATTTGCTAACACCCCATGCTGCATAGTATGCTGTACATCCCCGCTCCCCGCACACACACACACACACACACAGGCACATGCTCTTTCTGAAGTATGTACTAGCTGACACATTGCATCCTCTTATCATCAAGTGTGTATAGATGACGTCATAAACCCAAATGCATCTACTGTACTGTATGTAATTGGATTTATTATCCATCTACGCTTCATTGCACTCTAAAGAGATTAAGATACCTGGCAGGACAATGGCTGGTTTAAAGGTGTTGGTTTAACACCTTGTAAGACCTGAGGTGATAAATATACAACGTCACTTAGCTCTCCAATATACACATTTACAAATGTTTCTTAAAAAAAAAAAAAACATTTACTATCAATGCCAAGACAATAGAACCTATTGGCTATGTAAATGTAGTCCTTTTAAAAAAAAAATCTATTTGCTAATGTGCTTTTTGGAGTGCTAAGTGATGTTTTTGTTGGACTAAAATAGGTCTTACAGGGTTTTAAAGGTCAAAGGTCACAACTGGGACGTATGTTTTAAGATCACCGGCACCGCTTACAATGTCGAAGCTCATGTGGTGTTATGTCTCTCTGAGGTGGAGCGTTTTAAGGGTTGTGTAGATGAACGTAACCTGTTGCCATCTGACAAGTGGATTTTTAATGTGATACTAACGGTTGTGACAGGCTGCTACCAAAGGTAACCAGGTATTAGATCAACCATAAGTAATAATGCACTTCAGAATTACTAATCATTGAAAGTAAAAATCAAGCAGTTACCACATTTTTGTTAATTTTAGTTAATGTAATCAGCATTTGAAGAAATTGTGCTCTTATATTGTGTGCAAATCTTATAGCAAAAATATGTAATGTCTTTTTAATTTAATTAATTATTGCAATTTTATTTACGCAGTTTTATAAATTGTTGATTGGTTTGGGTTATTTGGTGATGTTATACGGTATGAAGCAGGTTGTTTTTAAGTGCAAAGAATGGACTTTCTATTGCTAAGCATTTGCAATATAAGGCCATGATGAAAATATGGCTGCAGGCAGTGAAGATGATTGGCAGATTCTCAGAATACTGCATCAAGAGAACCTAGTTATCTAGATTATATCCAATATGAAGACCATGTCCGTGGAATCAGTAGAATAGGGTGTCAAATTGAGGAATTGAAAAGCACAGAAAGTTGTAGAAAACAACTAAATCTGGGTTTTTTACAAATTAGAAAACATACTTTAGCTCCTGTAAGTAGATGAAAATGTTAGTACGTCTTTGTAAGTCATGATAAGTAATGTTGAATATTACTGTCACTTTATTCACTACAATAGTCTTGTAAGTCCAGTGGGTTCACAACAAATACTTATAAATGTAATACTCTCAACCCTATGAAAACTTTATAACACCATGTGCAATATGAGGTAGCGCAGTTAGCTGACAGCTAAAAGAAGACTCATTGCACCCATTTCTACTGCAACCTTGCCAATTAATCTTATTTCTCCAGTAATAATGCTTATATTGCACTTTTATTTTCCAGACACATAACAAATTGTCATCACAGCACAGACACACATTTCTATAAATATTGAGCCATATTTTGTTTACTTCACAGGACATAGCATAGCAATGTTCTCTCTAACCAATAGGCCTACAATACAATTTAGAGTTCACTATACCATATTCATTATTAGCGGAATAACTTTATAACATGGTATGAGGCCTTTAAGTTGATCATTGACAAGTGTCTCCATATTGTCTCTTTGCATGCTGTAGCCTATGAAGTCAGGTGCCATACTGGAAGAGTGGTAGAGAACAGTTAGCTTATAAAGATTTCAAATATTAAATATGAAATGCAAACAGGCCCTATACAAACTTATTGGTGTTTGAATGGGATGTATTGTATTCAAGTGGATGTTGCGCATTGCTGGTTTGGTCATTAATTTTTGATAGCAAACGCGGTATATTAGATCTGGCTTTCATTTTTCTTTCATTCTTTTTCATTTTTTGCGAAAAAAGACACTTTTAAATTCTATGTTTTAAAAAGTAGATCACATGGCATGTCATGGATTTGGCCAGGACGAAGCCTGCTAACCCTAAGTGTAACCCTGTGATGGGAACCAGCTGTTTATCTGGGAAAGGCTTGAAGACAACAGTTGCTTTCTGACAGATGTTAAGGGCACATCCTATGTTTTATATGATGTAAATAGAAAACACCAAGTATGTTTAATAAAGTCAAACGTCTGCTCTGGTTAATATTATGGTTGTGTGGGCGTGTTCATATACGGCATATGTGTTTGTTTTTTTATTAGCCCTGAGTAACTTCACTTTTGCATGACTCTACAGAATTATTTGTCATAGAAACTGCTGTCATTCAGATAATTCAACCATTGACATTTTCTAAGCTCAGGCACTCTAGGCACCAACTGGACTACCCACATCAGCTGTGATTGGCCGGTTTGATGTCAGTGATGTGTAATTCCAATCTTGACATGCACAACACATTGAAAGTTATACTGTAGAGCACGAGTTTAAAAAAATCAGTGGTTTTAACATTCTACTGTAGCTTTGTCACAGAACCAAAATATGTATTTATTTAACACATTTAATTTCAAGGTTTCTAATGAAGGACTGAACATTTTTCCAAATAACGTACTGTAGCCATTCTTGCACATGGATTATTCCACCTTTGCTTCTCCACCTACCCACCACCAAACTTCGCTTAAAGTCCATCCATATGGCTTCTGCATATGCAAATAGGTGTGCCATTACACTAATTGCCTGTGTGAGTTTGGCATATTTAAAACACGCCTTCACTTTACCTACCAACAAACACAGACAGACGGTGTCTGAACGAAAGCACAGAGGTCATGTAATTTACATGCTGAGCTTGTCATATTAGCCAAATGAAGCACTGCTGAGATACAAGGTCATGGCAGTATTAACGGTTTTGCAGTGAGTTATGAGTGTGTGTGTGTTTGTGTGTGTGAGCGCGCGCACACTGACATATTTACTTCTTATCAGTGTGAATTATGATTCTTAATCATGGGAGGATCTGGAGAAGACGCTGTCTGTGGTGTGTGTCTACAGCAACCACAACCTTTTCCCCATTCTTTATAAATGATTCTTATTATTAATAATATACATAATCCTAGTCCCTAAGACTGTAATACATTTTATTCAGCTTGATCTAAAATCTAAAATGCAATAACAGGAAACTATTAACACATTTATACAGTTTCCATTGCTTTCAGAATAGCCTTAAATGTCTTTGGTTCACAATTCTTTTCACAAGCATTGGCCCCCGATATATGTTGTCCATGTAGCAACAAGAACAACCACGAAAGCGTTATAACGTTCACACTAAACTAAAACTAAATGTAAAACGCCTGAAAAATATTTGCAACCTTGGGCACATTTCCCAGGATACATTGGACGGTCAGCCTCATGGCCTTATAGCCTGCCTATGAAGACACATTATTCACAAGATGACTAGGCGGGGCTATAAACACACACGCCTACACCATCTTGTATTCCAGTGCACACGTATGCAGACGTATGTGTGTGTGTGCGTGTCTGTGTCAAAATGTAATAATCCATGATGTAGATTACAATATATTCAAACAGCACTAAAATGATCCTAATGAAGTAGGCTACAACTTCAAGCTCAATGCATTTACTATTAGGCTGTCAGTAATACACTTAGTTATTATTGTTACAGTTGCAATTGTTTTAAATTATAATATATTTGTTATATCAGCAATATTTTGGTGAGAATTAATGCCAAGTTTTGTTTGTATTAATATGCACAGTGCAGTCATGTGTAGTAGACATTGACATCACCAGATGATATCACAAACACAATGTTTGTGTTTACGGGGCGGGGCAACAATAGTTGTGTCATAATGACATTGTGTGGCCCTATGATGTCATAATGACATTGTGTGGCCCTATGATGTATCATAGACATTGAAGTCAAGCGAACAAACAGAGGAGACTGGACCACTGTTGACTATCTCTGTGTGATACCGCTGGAGGTTCTGAATTGTAAATCACTTATTTACAGCTGCATGCAACATATTCATGTGATTTGACGAGCGAAGAAAGATGAACTGTAATTTTGAGGGTGACAAGCCCATGGAGAAATGGAGTGAACTCAGTGGACACTGTACAACCACCTGCCATCAATCACTCTCTGGACCTGTCTGGACAGATCTGCACCACAATTTTACCGAAAGAAATATCAGCCTCACGCCGGTGGACGTAGCTCCACGAACCTGGCCAGAGCTGGGTCCAAACAGCCAGGCGACCCGTGATGCCTCTGAGGCAGAAAGGAGCAGTTTCATCCAGGCCCGCAATGACTTCGAAGGGGAACCTCAAGAGGAGCAAAACCAGGCTGAAGACGTTTGTGGCGACAGAGACGGTCTCCAACATGTGGTCCACGTGCTAACGTGCGCTCTCAGTGGCAGCCAGGAGAGAGGCAGCCCGTTGGCCCACAAGGAGACCCAACAGAAGACTGATGTTCAGCACCAGTTCTCTGAATCACATGATGCTTGGAGAGCGGAGAGCCATGAGTTACCCCAGGCCAACAAAGACCTGCGCACAGAGCTTCTGGAAAAGGAACAGCAGTGGGTCCAGAGAGAACGCGAGTTGAGCTCCACCATCTCCCAGCTGGAGAAGAGGCTCGGGGAGATCCCAGCAGCGCTTCAACAGAAGATGCCTTCAACCGAGAGCTCTCTCAGTCTTCAGCATGAACTACCGCAGGAGTTTGACCGGCCTACCTGTCCTCACCACACCCAGGAGAAGCAGGAGAAGATATGGACCATGCAGGAGATGAAGGTGAACTTCCTGGAGGAGGTGAAAGCCATCCAAAAGCTCTACCAAGACAAGCAGCAGCAGGAGGCAGTCTTCCATGGAACAGGGGAAGGCTCGGTGGAAGACGTCATCAGGGAGCACCAGAAGTGCATCCCAGGGAGAGAGCGGAATGTGGCTGGCATCAAGCTGTGGACAGAGTTGATGAAGCAGACCAAGGCTGTCATCAATGCCGACATCCTCAAGAAGACGAAGGTCCACGGGAAGTTCATCTCCAGAATCCTCCGCCTCTTCAATAGAAACCCCTTCTAACCTGATCTGGAGCATTTGTTTTAGTGATCCTTGGCAAATTAAAGATTACAGCATTCAAATATTATCTCTGGGATATTGTCTGACACTGGTTCTTGAATATTAAATACATAGTATTATATATATAGTCTTCCTAACTAAGATCTTGATCAGAGGTGGGGAGCGTGTGTGGGAGAAGCCCTTCCTGGTCTGGTTTTAAACAGTTTTCTGTGTGTATTAGAATGAATGAGAAAGACAGGCCTTCATAATGCAATATTTATATATATATAAATATATTATGCAGTATTTATTATCATAGCATAATTGGGCTAATAATGTTGTATTGTCCCAGTTTGTGTGTGTGTGTGTGTTCATGCGTACGTGCGTGCATGTACACTGCATGTGTGTTTAGTGCTTGGAAGTCAGTTCATACTGTAGCTGTAGAAAGCAAATAGCAGATGTACAACTGAGGCAGCATATTAGAGATATGGCATTTTAAGATGTCTGTGTGTGAGCGTGTGTGTGTGTGTGTGTGGGGGGGGTGCGCGTGTGTGTGCGCACGTGCGTGTGTGCACGTGCGTGTGTGTGTGTGAGTGGGAGAGAGGACTTTCTGCACTCCTACTTCCTGGAACACACAGTAACCTCATTACATCTGCTCATTAGTCACTCATTTAGACCAATCAGGCTTGGCTGTAATCCAATCATCCTGCATATATTATGGGCGTGGCCCATTACTATATCCTCCAGCTACACCCCCTGCCTCTGTGTGTGCGTGTATACATTTTACGACTCTCTCCATAAGAACCTAAACGTGTGTATGAGATCACGTAGTGTTAGTATTACATGTGCTTGTTTGCCCAGCACACAAGTGCTTTACAGTAATGACACACAGATACAATAAACCACATTGACCAGAGCAGCAGGAGAGAATGTTTGGCATCCTTCATTAAGATAACACACAACGCAGGTAAGTCACTGTTAACACCTCAACATTCATGCCAAGCTGTCTCCATGTTTGTTTAATAAGGTTTTGCTTCACAGTAAACTTTTATTGATCCTGGTCCAGGGGATTTACTGATGCAGATTGGTTAAATGCTGCTCCAATAGTTTCTAAATGAACTCGAGGCCTACGCCCAGTAGGAGGCAACGACTGTTAACACTTCTTGACGGAGCGTGGCCAGACCTTATTCATGAAGTAAATATTGGGTCTGGTTACACCAGGCTGGTCTGTTTTGTCCATCTGCAGAGGACCACTGATTATAAACAAGTCAGTCACTGTAGAGAACAAACACAGTGACTGTAAAATACAAATGCACATGAAGACAAAGAAAACATGACAAGACAGGGACAGATACATCAATTTAATGGCTTTCTTAAAGGCCATCAAAGAATGGTGAAGTTTTTGATTTTATTTAATCTTTAACCACATTTTGTACATGCAAAACACAAGTCTTTAACTAAGGTATGATCTCTGCTCCCATGTGTCAAAATAACCAGGTTTGAAAATATTTACGCAATGACTTCATGCTTCTCTTATAAGAAGAATCCAACTAACACAGCCTAATAGCTCAAGATACTATTTTCATTGTGCATATTTGGTGCATTCATTTCACCAGCTGATAAAACAACTGGTTCATGAATGAGTTCATTTAGCCTAAGATAAAAAACAAAACAAAAATGGAGGTAAACATCCTTCTATCTATTCTCAAGGCATGTCTATACATGAATATACACACACATACATGATCATTAACCAGATGTAAACTGCCACACAGTAGACAGGAAACATTTCCTTGGCCTGTCTGACATTTGACTTTTGTCAGTCGCTTCCTATTGGTCCTCCTTTCACAGCTGCAAAAACAAGCCAAAAAATGATTTTTATTTGCGTGTGTGTGTGTGTACGTGCACGTGCACGTGCGTATTTAAATCGTGCTGAGTGGCAAAGTTGATGAGAACTTCAGCATGTTATGATGAGTTTCAACCTTGTGTGATGTGCAATAGCAGGCTGTGTTTGTTTAGCTAGCTACTGATGCTATTAGCCAAGCCTCTAACCTCATGCATGTGCTCAGAGCGTCTGACTTGACTCGGTGACTCCAAACGAAATGGAAACATGCAACAGCAGAACCCTCCTTCCTCAAGGTTAAACATAGTTCATCGGAGGCAACCTTCATCTCTTAACCCACTTTTAGCCACTTAAGGTTAAGGTTAACAAGAGGTTAAGGTGGTAGTAGTGTGTCTAAAATAATATATTATAGCCTTTCTCTTTTCTTTTGTACATTAATCCAATAGACCAGAATTAAAACTACATGTCCAACCTCCAACTATAGTCACTTCTGCACATCATAAAAGTAATTGTTCATTCTTTTGTACAAATGACAGATGTTTTGGCACATTCATGCATATGATTAAGTAGCCTTATGGTCTGCTGTTTCCTACATTATCATTTTAAATTCAGATGACGTTGTAGTCCGGTCACTAGTGATGCACTAAGCCATATTTGTCTGGAGCCATTTTGACTGATGCTCAATCGTACTAGTCTACAGTACAACTGAGCATCATATCGGGCAAAATTACTTTATACAGATATCAATGTGTATTCATGAGACCTGAAGCCACGTAGTCTGAGGAAAGATGCCATCTGATGTCTGTGACTTGACGCTGAGGTAGGCTACTACTCAACCACACAACAGTCAGGTTTGCACCCTTCTACAGCATTTTAATGTCCATATTGCACTCCCTGTTACAGACCGGTCTACATGCTGGTAATACTGTGCAGCATGCTTGATTGTGATTAACTGTGTGGGGAGCTTCCATTCTGAGCCAGGGATAGCCACAGAGAACAGTAACGGCTACTGACAGCTGTCAGGGTGGAAAGAGAATGAGATCAAGTTAAGACGAGACTCAATGCTTCCTGTACCTTTCAAGGGAATGGAACTGTTTTGTAAATAAGTGAATGAAACATTCTTCACTTGTCACTAAGAAGACCACATTATGGACTAAACAACATCAATGACAACAAGCCCAACCTTGAAGCTAACAGAAATTAAATGTTGGTCATAGACACCCGTGATGATGTATAAGACTGTGGTTTTTATTGAGACTGATCGGCATCACATTATGTAACTGTATGCGGAGTATGCTGCCTTAGGCTCCGTGTCCACGTATCGTTTTTTCCTGCGTAATTGTTTCCAATGAGGGTAGAGCGTGTGCGGCCACATGCAGCAGTCGAGAGAAAAAGCTCTGCAGCCAGCGTCTTTTTTTCCAGAGCGCTCCACCTTTTTTGTTCAGCCGCTCAGAGCGCTTCTAGATGAAAATATCAGAACTTTTCCGAAAGGCGCCGGTGTCATCACTGCAGCTTCTTTCAGGCAACCAATCGGTTGGGGCAGGACTGGTCAGGTCAGGTCACCGTGGTAACCAATAAAACAAGTAGGAAGTCAAGTCGAGAGGAGAAGCTAGTTTTGTCCGTTTTTACCGTGAGCTGTATGTTGACATCCCACAATTAATATCACATCAGGTAAATAACATCTAATGTGTATGAGCATATATTGTTCACACTGAATGTGATGCTAGTGCTTTTATCACCATACGCAGGCTTGTGTTTAGCTTGCGTAGTTGAGGTTATGTTGTCATTCAAGATATTGTCATAGAAACAAAACCTGTGCCCAGTGCTTTGTAATGAAGCGCTGGGATGAAGCGCTCCTCACCGCCCTGCCAGCGCTAAACTTCCAGAAAAAAAGCGCTATGTGGACACGGGGCCCTGGGCACTCTATTCACACTCTCACACACAAACACACGTGTGTGCGTGCTTAATACAGCATTGATTGGGGTCAATAAACTAAATAATAGACTGGAGCACTAACTGATAATGAGGCTCTCACTGGGAACAAGTTGGCCCAATTACAGGGAGTAATATGAAGGTCAGACAAGTGGAATGGGGTTAGGCAAGGGCTGGTGAAGATACAAATGGATGTGGGGGATGATAACGCTGAGAGATGGGAAGGAAATGAAGAATATCATGATGATGGAGAGATGAGGAGGATGAGAGCGATGGTGTAGGAGGAAAGACCAAGAGCCAAGATATGGCTGATGAGTAGGCTATACAGTATAAAAAGAGAAAACTAAGCATATTATGTAGGTAGGTACTATAGATAGTCTTTGTCAACAGTAATGGGTTCATTAAAAGGAACGGAAAATTATAATCAGCACAGGTAAGCTGAATAATGGGAAACACAGAAACCTAGTCAGGGCTTGATCAGAAGCACCCCCGGCGATATGAGTGCAAAAGATAAGCGAACGCCATTTCTTATGTTAATTTAAGTTGCGTACCGTATTAAATTAATGGTGTTGGGCTATATACTGTGATGCGGTCTACACATAGAGCTATATAATAACTAGAAGCAACAATCCCACTTTGGCCATTGACATTCGTTGATGCAAGCCTCTTCATCAAAATGGCGTTGAGCTGCTATGACGCATTTATTTGATTACCAACCAATGCTACTGGCCACTGTTGGAAACTAATGTTCGAGCCGTTATATATCTACAAATGTAACGATGACAAAAGCATTTCATTTTAAATTGGCATTCAGGCTCTTAATATTGCATCAAATACATCAGCAAAATTGCGTCTTTATTACTGCATACAGTACCAGTGTAAGACGCTGTTTACTGGGAGGGTATGTGGAACTCAGATTGGCCCAGGAGAGGAGTTAGATGGTGGATTGGAGCTCGGTAACGCCGCGCCACAGCCCCGGAGTTGCATCAGGTGACCTATGATAACGATCTGTAACCCTAACGATCTGTAAGAAGACAGCTCTGTCTTGTGAAGTGCGTGATGTCGGCTACAATACATCAACTAATAGTGCGTGAACTCTTCTGTTGATTTCAGGCAGACTGGGCTTGTAAATTTGCATTGCTGCCTCTCACAGTCTGTAATCGGGATTAGTCAGTCAAATCAATAGTGGCGTTTAAGAAGGCAAGACGCAAACTTCAACGCAATAACCACACACACGAGCCAAATCCAGGACATTTTTGGCGATTTACAAAATCCAGGCCGAACACATTTTTAATGCCTCAGAGAACATACAGTATGTCTGGGAAAAAGAGGATGTATGGTCAGCCTATAGTACGATATAATTCAACATCTAAAACATTTGATGGGCATTGCAGCTATACAGCTATCGGTACTGTTACAGTATCTGGCTAGTAGCATTGATTCATGTGTTGCGTAATAATACAGTAAAGCACAAACGATCGCTTTGTTGCTGCCATGTGAACATTGTTCAATGCCAAGCCCAACTCCTCCCTGTTTTGTAACCTGCCATTCAGTCCACAGCCGCTTGTGTTAATTGAATGTAAACATTACACCATTCTGAACACAGGCCTGAAGGATAACCCTTTTGAAACATGATACTGGCGTTGGTGGACTATTTTTCTGCCGCTAAACTGGATTGCCCAAAGGCCTTTAAACATTACACTTAGATTGTTAAAATAGCTAAAGGCAGTCAGTCAGTCAGTCATTCTTGCAACTTCGAGCTCAAATCAAAACAGTCTGCCGAGCCGCATCACACGTCGAAATGCATTGTAAAGCAAAGCATAGTTCTACGGCTTTTTTGATACGAGCGGTGTTCGCCACTTTGTTTATGTTCCTATTTACGGAGCCAGGGCTGTGTAGAAGTAGCAGATTATTTTTTCAACACGCACGGAGAACGGCAAGCTAGCGAAATGCGAGGAGATATTTGTTGTTAAATTGTGCTAGCCCTGCTGTTTGATTGTGAGTGGCCATCATAGCCTGGCTATTCACCTACATTTGTGGGCCTTCTTATGTTCACCCATATGTCTGAGTGAGGAGAAAAGGGCAGAGCTTGTGTAACATATGCGACCTTGACAGCAGACTGGATTAGAAGCCGGCATTAAAATACAGCAGAGATTTAGCAGAACATGAGAATCTCTCCTCCAAAACACACTCCGTCATCACTCCTTTAGCTCTGCTCTGTTGATTTTCCCTTTTCCTCTCTCTCTCTCTCTCTCTCTCTCTCTCTCTCTCTCTCTCTCTCTCTCTCTCTCTCACGCGCACGCCCTTCTGCTTGTGACCAATGTTAGAGTACCGCCGGCAGCACTAGATTGAATTATCACAGATGTCAGTGCACTCACACACACACACACACACACACACACACACACACA
>JAODUE010028667.1:0-21947 GCA_027564755.1 Amblyopsis hoosieri
TTGTTGTCACATGAAAAGATATGCTCACATATTTGCAAATATGTGAGGGGTGTACTCACTTTTGTGAGATACTGTATCTTTCAACCTAATGACATTGTGGGCGATTAGATCCTCTGCCCTCTCCTAATGACATTTGGGCATAGAATAATCACAGATGTTTCACACATACCATGACCAGGGAAACAACGTCCAGAGCGTTTCTAAGATTGCTAGTAGCAAGTTGATGGTTCTTGAGTTGATGGACAAATGACGACGAGCCATATTTAAATTAATTGGAGGAAAAACATGAAGAGATGCAGCCGCCACAACTGCTTTTGGCAGACCAGTGCTGGATCTGTGATTGACTGAACTCACTGACATGTTCCTGCCAGGTAGAAGTTTGGACACCTTGGCAGATGAGGAGAATTGATTGCGGCCGTGTCAAAATTGGAGTCTGTATCTGCAAGCTCGATGAATAGTCAATGTCCTTTAACGTGGAATGGCCTTTCAACATTCTTAGTTAGTTAAAATGCATCACTGCATGCGATAGTGACTACCACCTTGAGACAAGAACAGAAGTAGAACTCAATTGAGGTTTACATTTTCATGCTGCACTACGGTATGACTGCTCAATTATAGGATTATGGCTGGTTTGAAAGTCACTGGATTGGCAAGTGCACCTCAATTGAGTAACTGTCTTTCCAAGTTTGCATCTTTCCTATCTGCTTTCCTTCTTGTTTATTCCTGCATCAAAATGGCATACCACTGCAATCAACGACCAGCTATGCATTCAAGCAGTCAGGCAATATACCCAGTGATTGCTCTCCCACTCAGTTGCAATAAAAAAATATAACGGTCTAGTTGAATTGAAAACATTTCCACTCTTCTAGGGGAGGCTTGTTAGAATGTTGTGTTGAATGAGAGCATGCATTATCAGGGCCCATATCAGGGAAAATTAAGACAGCATGTAATTGCTGTAGAGCTAAGATGGAAACCCTTGGAACCTGCGTCAGTCCCAGAACAATATTATTATGCATTTATCAGCAGCACAACTTCTGATTAGCTATTCAGCACTCTCACTTGGCTTCTCAGTCAAACAGTAAGCACCCTGGCACTGGCATATCTGAAAGATAATTCATATATATTTTTCAAAAGCAACATTTTATTTTAAGAGTGTACAGACATTTTCTGTCTCTGTCCTGTTTCACTTCGAAGCACTTGAACATCAAATCACGACATACTGTATTGTGTTTCTCTGGTACCGTAGCCTCTCATGTAAATCAGGCAAAAATATCCATTCTAAGACCAGAAGTGTTTACTGCTAAAGCAGTGATTTGTTATTGCCATGGCCATATTTTAGCATGCTACAGTATACAGTACATGGTTGCTTTGTTTTCCCATTAAAGATTGCAGCAGCCCCTGGTTCATACAGTAAGACTAGCAGATACTGTGAGTATAACATGCGCACGTTTGAGCTACAGTGCAGGTGGTGTACTGTATGCACGGCGGCTTTGAAACCGCCGTGACCATAAAAATGTAAATGTTGCAGTCAGCCTAATTTGCGTAAAGACATCTTAGCAAATACCCTGCCATCATGGTTCCTATTTAAGGTACAATATGTTTGTCTGTGTGCCTTGCCCACCATTTTCAGTAAATAAGCCCCAAATGTAAACTGTTCTGAAAAATGAAACATTAGCATTTATGTTTTTGTCCCGTTGGGTGTGTCTGTCTGTCACTGAAGAGAATTATTGCAATTAATTTTTTGGGCAATGTGCTCTGCTGACCTTGTCCTCAGGCAAGGTAGCTGGCTGTTGTATGTCTGTCTGTCTGTCCACATGGCAGGCACCTTTGCAACATTAACAACACGGTTATCATAACGCAATCAGTTCAGTCTCAACTGCCATCAGCTGAGACGTAATGTACTGTAGTTGAAAAATGAATGCAGAGATCACGCCGGGACACCAACACTGTTACAGTTAAGCATTCACTGTGTTCCACCTTGGTGTGCTTCGTAACATACTGCAACCGTGCTGAACAAAAACACAGACAGCGCTTTATGCAATGTGAATGCTGTCTAGATCCTCGCTCGGCAAATAATCCCAATAATAATGACGACGGCCTTGCTTTGAGACAGTGTTGTTGTGAAGGCCGTATCAAACACTAGATCATATTCAGAGGATCTGATGATGTCGTGACAAAAGTCAGACACCGCCCCCACCATCTGTGAAACGCGCCATGGCGACCTACAGAGCTGTAGCTATACGTGCAGCCAAACTGAAGGGCTCCGTCGGCGAGCAGGCGTCTCTGCTTCAGCATCTCACGTCGACACAGTTGCAGCAGTAACATGACAACACGGGTGTTGTTCAATGAAGTCTGCGTGCGTCAGTACGCATGCTAAAGCTATACAGTATGCACTTGCATTTATCAGAAGGATAAATAATGGTGGGGCGGTGAGGTGCGCCTAGCCTGATCGCGTGTGATCGGCACAGTCAGGACTGGAAGTCATAAGCTAAAGGGGATGTTTTTCAACTTAGAGACTTGTTAGCCCTGACATAACTGTGACTTATAGCTCTCCTTGTCAAAGATAATAATTGATTTCCGCTGCTGGCATAATCTGACAGCAAGCCCAAGCTGTGTTAACCACCTGGCAACATAGGATGCCGTCACATTCCCGTACATTGATTGTGGCCAAATAAGTGATCAATACCAGTCCCATGCCTCTGGTATACACCGAGTAAACCCAACACTTTGACGTTGACATGTTGTGGTTTGATAATGAGCGATAATACATGGTCGATAAGGCTGACAGGCTCCATTAAGGCTGCAATATTCCCATCCTCAGGCCAAGCAGTTGTGTCCAAATGTGACCTACAGATGATAGATATTTGATTTGATGTGTGTTTGCATTGGCCACATACCACGCTTTTGTGTGTGTGTGTGTCTGTGCAGGCATGCACTGGTATTTATACACCCAAGTGTGTGCGTGCATGCATGCGTGTGTGAGTATGTGTGTTCGTGTGTGTTTGTCCATGGGTGTGTGTATGTGTGTGTCTATGTGTGTGCCTCCATGAGTGTGTGTGCGTGTGCATGTGCGTGTGCATGTGCGCGTGTGTGTTCATCTGTGTGTCCGTGTGTGTGTGTGTGTGTGCGTGTGTTCATCTGTGTGTGTGTGTGTGTGTGTGTATGTTCATCTGTGTGTTCCCATGGGTGTGTGTGTGTGTGTGTGTGTGTGTGGGTGTGTGTGTCCACGAGTGTGTATTGGGGAAGCGGGGGCAGATGTCCTCCAGGGGCTGAGTAGATGAGCCTGGCTGCTGCATCGTTCTTCATTTGGACAGAGCATTAATAACGCTGAGGCCCGGGAAGAGAGCTCCATCTGGGCCAGGCCTCTGTGACGCTAAGGGGACATACCACTGAATCCACAAGTCTATAATCCCTCACCCAGTGCAGCCACAGCCCCTGGGCCCACTCAACAAACACACAGACGCCACCCCCAACCCCACCCCCTTCCTATAGGTTTAGTGACTGTGTTGCTTCACAGGGGAGCACAAATCACCGGGTTTAAGCTCCATTGCCATCTACCATCATTTCAAATAAACAAAAACAAAAAAAAGGGTTGGGAAGTCCCTTAATTTAGTGTTGTGCTTAGTGTGTGCTTCATTGCACAGAGCAAATGAGCTGTTACTGTATGAATAATCAACTAATTACTCAAGCTGCCTATTGCACCTTGACCACAGCGGTTTCAGATCAAAAGAAATAACTACCAGCTTGATATTGTTTTCAGGTACATTAGTGTATGTTGAGATGATGGAGACTCTTGCAATATCAACATTATTTAGCTTTTGCATGAGGTGTGCACTAAATGACAGTAGCAGAACCATGCGCATCTCTCATTTGTTGGAACACGGATGCCACAGACGGTATGGACAAAAGCTCAAAAGTGCAGACTGGCCATCTGAATGATCCTTCCATGTGGGATCATGGAGATGATCCCACATAACTAATGGAGGTGATCAGCAGACAAACAATATGACGTGCTTGTGTTGAAATTGTCAGACATTGTCATTTGCAAATATTAGCGGTAAAGAATTGACATATTTGGGGGTGATATTGTTACCCCATGGAATAAAATATTTAGACTTTAATACTGCATATTAAAGTAAAATAAGCATGGCTATAATGTGCACATCTGTTTAGGCATTGTTTAGT
Organism: Amblyopsis hoosieri; assembly: GCA_027564755.1. Lineage (NCBI taxonomy): Eukaryota > Metazoa > Chordata > Actinopteri > Percopsiformes > Amblyopsidae > Amblyopsis > Amblyopsis hoosieri. The sequence continues at coordinate 4,186 of JAODUE010028667.1, forward strand.
TAAATATATTAAACGTACTTTCAATAAAAATGGCTATTAATGTCCTTGTAATTGCTGGAAGTAGGCCTATGACAAGTATGACATGGCATTCTACAATGAGTTTATAGTTTAGGCCTTTATCACACACAGCTCATTATACATACAGTGGAGGGCAATGCGATGTGGCATGGCATAATGACTGTGTAGGCCCATAGGCCTAAGGTTACTAACAAATTAATATAACATGAGGCTTAATTAAGGCTCATGGTGCAATATAATAAGTAACTCACGCTGACTCACTGTCAGAATCACAAAAGCAGATGCAGCATCAACATCTGGTTAATTATTTGCTCATAAAGATTATATAATGATAATTTGTTGTTGTTACGTGAGCTATAGACTGCTGTAGGTAGCCTACTGTAGCCTATACTGCAATCACACATTTTATAAATCAAACCGCAAACAAAAGCAAAGCAAGCAAATATTTTATGAACATTATATAATATAAAAGGATATGCTATGTCGTTGAAGTAACGTTGCCCACTCCACCAGTATGTCGTAGACTAGCCTATTATCAAGTTAATATATCGAGGAAGACTAGTTGACTAGCCTATTTTATCTGGCTTTCTCTAACCATCAATGTCAAAATATTTAAAACTAGCTAGGATTTCTTCTTGCACACCTGTCCGGCGCATGTTCACTGCGTTTCAGGCCTTCAGTAAACCTTTTAACTAGGGGCCTTCGACGTGCTGTTTGACAGTGCTGTTTAAAGGTCTGCCTGTTAGCAGACCGGATCCTTTCCTGAGCGTATGACCTGAATGAGCAAGACAGTATGGCTTTACGCACCAACTTGAGAGAGGACTCGCCACTCACACATTTCTTTTTGTTTGGTGCCGAAATGTTTCGCAGTGTTGGCAAAAACACACCGCTTAATTCCATTTTAAAATGTGTTGTTACTGAGATTGTAACGGGGTTAATGTTACCATAATTGTATTAATAATGTGTTATGTTACTGCGTTAAAGCAAAAAGCAATATATTACTGTAATTACATTACTTTTGTAACTCATTACTCCCAATACTGATCCTCAATGTACATACTGTAAACAAAAACGCATTCAATGCCATATTGTGCTCCCTCAGAAGCTCCGCCCCACATATTGGTAATGCATTGTAAAGGCTAGGATATTGTTGTGAGGTGTAGTCTGCATCCTAATATCGCAAGCTTCAGTTTGACTCCGCCACGAGAATCAGTCTGGAGTGCTTTGAAAGCATTGTACTTCTGTCCGGTAAACCTAGTATGTCGGCAATCATACGTCGTACTGAAAACCACAATGGCGGCTCTTACAGAGGTTACCTTAGATATAATATAGCATCAGTTTTATTGTTATTTATTAGAAGAGCACTGGGCTTTTATCTATGGAAAATACTTTTTCACTCTTGGATTGTAACAGGCTCTGCTGGTTCACATGCTCGTCCAATCACTTGTTTCTCGACTGTTGTGCGTTTCCTACAAATCGTTTGTCTTCTCTTCTTCATTTACTTTTGAATTACTTTAACATAAGGCATAGACAACATTTGATAACGCAAGCACTAGGCTACTAGATTGTGGTGTCAGTGATGTGGTTCGCTGTTTACTAGCTGTCAGTAATAGTCCCGCAACGTCCTCATTCCTGTTTTCTCGGGTGTCCGCGCAGACTCAGATTCAGTATCTGAAAGAGCATCCACGCACTAGCATGCGCTCATGCGTGAAACACACACAATGGCAACGAAGAAATGGATAATGACGCTGTCGCTAGACGACTCCCAGTCGCTATTCCACACCTGGTGTAGTTCTATCTTAACAGCCCAGACATCTGGCGTGTCAGGTTAGACTGACTCTACCTTTAGTTGATACCCAACAAACATTAAGGCATGATATGTTTGCACTTCTGAGCATCCCTCCTCAAATCTTTGCTTCTCCTATATATATATGACTATTTGTATACTGTAGCTCTTCTTCCTCCACGATATATGGCATCCATCAAATACATTTTATCAGGACAGATTAAACAATGTTACAGCCTGTCACGTCGAATTGTATTAACTACTTGTCCCTGGCTGAAAACGGCATTATTCTGCTCAAGTACATTTAGATGTCTGCTAATGTTGTTTTACTGTTTGGTTGAACCACGCTTAGTTAACAAGATGATTGCATTGCAAACATAGCAAACAATGTCTGTTTGTCTGCTCGGATTGCAAGAGGAGACAAAACAGCCCACTAATGAGGTAATATTAAACTACATATTATCTCACGGTCAGGACTGTCTCTTTTGTTCCAACCAAGGACTATCTCAAACAGTGCATTGCACAGACCTGACTAGCTGCATTTACATGGAACCTATTATATTGGGTTAAAGCCCAACTCGAATGAAAATGCTCCATATAAACACCTCAATCCGAAGAGCAAGGCCCGACCCCATTGACATTTCATTCCGAAGCAGAGGGGTAGATTGAATTAGAGTGAAAGAAGAATCCTTATATATAAACGATTAAACCCTATTACTTCCTGGTTGCGTTCCTTTGCGCATGCCTAAGCTACTGTGGTTGCCGAATTGATTGGAGATAAAGCAGTAGTCTATTCTGCACAGCCAATGTACAAAGTCTGGACAAAACAAAAGTGAATGGGAGCTATTAAGGTGACTTATAGGTGCTGTAGATTTATCCACACGAAAAGCTTCACTTTGCCCAACATGCATGCGAAGCATCTAGAGGGTAGCCGGTTTTAGCCTTTGTGCTAGCGGGACACGTTACCAAGCATGTTTAACATCTCTTCCGATTAATTGTGACAGGGCATGTAAACACGATAAGATGACATCCCATAAACAGTTAACCCGAAATCTTCAATCGGAAGATTGATTTCCATTTCGGAAAGACAAAAAAGTGTCAATGTAAAACTACTATCCCTGCCACATGACGTGAATGGCCCAAACTGGCCCAAAGCCTAAGTGTGGATTTTTATCTCATATAAAGTATAGAACTCTGGAGAAAGTTATTTTGTGTCTTCTGCCAGCTAATTCATATTCCACCATCTTCTCAGTTGTCAGCAGTGGCTAACCAACCCTGTGATACCCACTGTGATAAGCCAGTCCGTGCCATCTTGTAGCATTACTCATAATGAAGACGTCTCCATGGACATCCGTGGCGAGACGGGGCAGTCACAGAGATGACTTTGATCCCTGATGAAGGTTGAGGTGAGAAGTTGGAGGCTGAGGGATGATTAATGAGTGCCGATGACGTGATGCGAGTCTCTCTGTTCTGATTCAGTGGGCTTCTGACTTTCCGATTCTGTGTTTCATCGAGCAGCATCTTCTCCTCGATTGTTTATCTCAGTTGGGGCAAGTGATGCGTGCTATAGCCTGGAGCAGCCCTGACTCGTGTTTATTAGTTATTCATTTGCAAGGCCCTGGGCAATGTGATCTGCAATGTGGAGAAATCCTCAAGTAGGGAATGCCTTAACTGAGTCATCCTTCAACTTTGCTAATGTTTGGTAGCACAACTGTCTTAATGCTGGATTAGCAACGAGGAATTATAGATGTAGATACAGTAATGTCTACTGTATTTGTGTGACATATGTTACAACTTTCTCTACTACTACTAAATACATTTTATTTCACAATATGTGTAGTTTATATATATATATATATATATATATATATATTTTTTTTTTTTAAATTTATTTATTTATTTTTTTTTTTTTGTATTTGTTGATTTCAGTTTGATGCAATTCAGGGATAGCCTTTTGTACTGTAACATATCAAGTTTTACAGTTAATTTTAAGTGCGAAAAAAAGCTAAATTGATACGTGTGACATGGACACCTTTACCCATTACGTTAATTTTTTAGGAAACAAATATAAAGCATTTACCTTGATTTCTTAAAAGGGCAATTTCTGGTAGACCTGATTAACAAGCTGTTCAATTGATGAATATCCTTCAAGATGTCCTTACCGTCAACACAGGAGGGTTTGTTGCGTGTTGTGCCGGCCACTTTTCCCGGTAAACAGGAGCACTTGACGGTCTGGGAGCGCTCCTCGATGCGGTTCTTGTTACAGCATCGGTGGGCAGCAATCACCTCGCATGTTCCACCCTCTGCAGAGAGAGACAAAGAGAGAGAGAGAGAGAGAGAGAGAGAGAGAGAGAGAGGGAGAATTAATGCATGCGATTCAGTGTGTCGGTCAGATAATCAATAGAAGCCAGCACTGTGAATTATGTCAATTAAAATGTTTCATCTGTAATTATGAACACTAATGGAGCTAGGACATTGTGAGTCTGACTTCTTCCGTGTGTGGGTGCAGCAGTTTGAATAGCCTAACAAACATTGTGGGCGGCATGGCTAACGCAGACGCACACTCCCAAGAAGAATCATTACAAACATGCCTATCTTTATTACTGTACAGTAAGTGTCATGACTGCGCCAATAAAGTCTACTACTGTAAGACTGCACTACCTTGAACCAGCCATTACTCACCATCACACATTGTAGGCAACACCAGCTCGGGCACAATAGGCTACACACCGACAAAAGAGAATGTCAACATTACTTTGTGTGTGCGCAGAGAAGTGGTGAAGAGTGCCTACGGCAGTACTGGGTCGCCATAACAATAGGGAGGACAGCCCAGGGGACAGAAGGTGATGGAGCTATGGGGACGTCCTAAAACGGAGAGAGAGGATGGGGTTGTGTCTGGCTGCTAGGGCCCTGGCCGGGCTGGTGAGTGATGAGGGAGCCACTGGAAGTGCCCCCTCCACACAATTATAAAGTGTGGGGCTAATGCAGTCAGTAGAGCTGTGGGAGAAGGGCTCTCCATCTCTGCGCTACCCTCTTCTCATGCCCCGGGAAAAACTCTTTATCTTCTCTTGACAGCCAGCGCAACTGACACCGGCGTCCAACAATTAAACTGGACCTCATCCCAGGACGAGGAGCGGAGAGGAGAGAGAGGAGAGTTGGAGAGGTGAGGAGAGGTGAGAGAGGAGAGATAAGAAGAGAGAAAAAATAGGAGAGGAGAGGATAGAGAAAAGAGGAGAGGAGAGAGAGGAGATAGAGGAGAGGTGGAGGGGAGAAATAGAAGAGGAGAGGATAGAGAAAAAATGAGAGGAGAGGATAAGAGAGTTGGAGGGAAGAGGAGAGAGAAAAGAGGAGAGGAGAGGATAAGAGAGTTGGAGAGGACAGGAGAGTATCGATGGCATGCCTAATGTCCTCATGGTCACTCCCTGTTTGAAAGGTAACGTCCTGCTGTGTTGAGAAGGCACACTGGTCTCAAAGTAGTGCGCTGTGTTCCACCACCTGGGCTGCTTGTGTAAATGTTTAACACAGCTGGGGCACACAGAGGCCCAGACAAATTTAGAAACACTTTTCTTCTCCCATTCTCATCAATGTTGGCAATGGCCAGACCGAAGGCAACCAACTAGGAGATTAAAAGGAAAACATTTGCAGTCTTGCCGGACTATGCTTTCGTGCAGTATTAATGTCACTCTTCCGACGGCTGTTGTTGGATGTCTCTGGGCAGGACGAGGCTGCACACACATACTATAAAAGTGAGAAGGAAAGAAATGCCTGCAGTGTGCTAAAACCCCCAATCCTCACATTGTGTAAGCTTCGTGAATATTTCACTGACAGCTCCCTGCAGGCCTGCAGATACGCTTTCAAGTCCGTGGTGAAAGAGGATCTCTCGATAGGTCCCCACCTTCATGTTAGGTCACAGAATAAATAAAAAAAGATGTTTCCAACCATATTTGACCACGCACAGTCCTCTAAAGGTGGAGAATAGGGCAGCTTTTTTTTGTGTGTGTGTGTGTGTGTGTGTGATGTTAACATTAACCAGTGTCCACCAGTTAACATCTGTGACACTGTGATTTATATGACGCGTGCGCGCACATACTGTAATTGCCTGCACGTATGTCCAACTTGAGTGTGTTCCCCACCCAACAACCAGGTGGACATACTTTACCATCTGGATGACACGGTGAGCCAGCCATGAGAGCCACTTAGAGGACAAATGGCTGCTTGGAGAAGACACATCATAATCCAGGTCGGTTGGCGCTCATGGTGGGAGTAAACACTTTGCTACTGTATAATCTGTGTACTCCTGTCTGACTGGTTGCAATTATAATGTGTGTGTGTGTGTGCGTGCGTGTGTGTGCGTGCGCGCTCCCGTGTGTTTGCGCACGTGCAAACTTATGTGATGCAGTATGTCCAGGAACACAGTTTGCATCAAATGTGTGTGTGTGTGTGTGTGTGTCGGTGGGTGTGAGACAGAAAAGAGTTGAGTTGTATCTGCAGGTTTTGATGGATGGCCTGCTTGGAGCCTGTCAGATAACTAAAGGGTTAAACCAAGCTGCTATAGATTTACTGGGTTGTGGTCTCTAGCCTTTGGTGAAGGGAGGTGAAGGGCATCGATGGGAGCATCGACTGGTCATTTTTCTCCTTGTGGTCCACAGTGACAGCAGCCATTAGATGACTGGATGAGGTGATTATGTTTAAGGAAATCAATGCGTCATTGTTTTCATCTTAGCCCAGTGGCCAATTAACGGCTGCTAATGAGGGAGGCCTGCAATACCTGGGGATGAAGAGAAGGAGAGGAGGGGAAATGGCAATTGGCTGCTCTGATTAAATACAAAGTATATATGTTTGCGACGCTGCGGATGGCTTCCATTGACCTTGAAGAAGATGGAAAACATTTGATGGAGTCAAATATTGTGGGTGTGGCCTAGTGCTAAGGCTGGTTATATCCCCAGCAAACTGTATACCTATAAGCAACCCTACCTGCTCCATAATAAATGCATCTGTACAAGCTGTCAAACACTTTGGGTAAAAGTTATGGATGGCACTGATACGATACTGAGATGTGAAATCGGTCCGATACTGACTTAAATAACTGGATCGGTATCGGTGACAATTGGACAGTTGTAACCAATCTATGGGCCTAATCCAATTATATTAGTTTAGACGCGTAGAACCAAACCACTCAAACTAATGCATACACCAATGACAGCATTCTAATATTTCCTTTTATTGACATATAGCCCATGCTACATTATGTTTTACAGAGATAGGATAGCAATGTTCAAGTCTGATGGTTCCTTACACAAAACATGATTCCCAGTCTCTTCCTCAGTCCCAGTGAGGAATACAGCTTAATTTGACACTGGAATCAGATCGGTACTCTGTATCGGTAACCATCAGGACCGGAAAAATTGGATTGCACCATCCCTAGTAAAAGTGACATAATTGAACTGTTAAAGCGAATACCATGCAGAGCAACAACCAACTACAGTATCATAGATAGTGTTATATCTACATGTATTTCAAAGTTACAGGAACATGGCAGTATATTCTTAGTCACCAAAACACTGAGCTCAGAGGAGAGAACACGTCAGTTTCATTTCATCCATTGAGTGACAAAGAAAGTGCTCCTCTGGCAACCCACTGCCTTATGATCTCACAGAAACAGGAAGGCTTTCGACATCGAGATATACCGTATGCATGGCTTTGTGTCAGTGTCGTCGAGAAAACAGTGTTTCTATAGCCATGGGCTCAGCCTCCACATTAACGGTCAGAATCTGTTAGCCTGGATTCAGTCCAAAGTTGCAACCTTGCCCAATAACTGGGACCGGATTCATTCATGGCAGGATATGTGAGTTGTCACATTAGTAGAAGTTATCATTGTGGTTTTATTCAACCTTCGGCTCATAGACTCAATATAAATTCTTTAAGACTTGCTGACCTATGTTCGAATAATTTCCTGTATTGTTCTATCCTATCTTCTCAAAAGCATCCTTCTAACATGCACAGCTGATCCACATCAAGGTATTTCATTTTAGGTACTGTACTGGATATTTACATTTTCAATCAAAAATAATAATATGAGCTTTGTAGGCAATGTAGAAGCATGCCTTTGAGAAACAATGGCAGATTGGGAATAACCTCTGAGAGGAGCAGTGCCAGCCGAAGATGGAACCTCTAGTGCTGAGAAATGCCAGTTCCTTGAATGGCCACTCGAGGCAGGCTGCAAAAGGGAGTCAAAAGCTTCCCATGTTAAAATGTCTAACAGCCTGGTTCAATGTTTTGTTTTAATAGCTAGCTTCCCCATTCGTGACAACACTTGTTGAAAACATATTCAGCCATCCATTTATCTCTTTAGGGGGGAGGTACAGGAGGAGTGAGGTACTACAAAGATGGGGACGTCCAGAGATAGCACATCTCGATCTTCATCTTCAAAAAGATGGGTGATGTCACATATGGTTTGTCCATGTGTATATACTGTCTATACAGTCTATGTGCCAGACCTGTGACTTACAGTATCTGCCTGCGTTCATTTGAACAATGCAGAATGAATTGAAATGATTGAAATCTCCTTCAGACAAGCATTTATGCACAGTAACCGCTCATGTTTGCTCTCTCTCTCTCTCTCTCTCCCTCACACTCTCTCTCTCTGTCTCTCCCTCTCTCTCTCATGCTGTAGCATACGGCATTGGGAGGGAAGGTATATATAAGTGCAGAAAAGCCTAAACCTCTCAAGGACTTCCTTCATCGCGTAACAAGTCAATCCGTGTGCACTCAGGTGAAAATGAGTTTTGCAGCCCTGAATGGAGGGCTGTTTTGTGTTGCCAGACAGGAAGATGCTGCTGTAACTTGAGTCTTTTCATCTTTCAGTATCATGCTTCCTTCTGGGTGTTTGTTGTTTCAATGCCTGTGTATAAGTGACACCTCTCAGGGAAGATATATCTCAGTACCACTAATTGGCAATTCACATCTACAGTCTGAAAGGAATTATGCTGCCTATTGTCAGTGAATCAATATGACCGAATGTATCCATCATTTCTCTGTGGGGATGGGGAAGCTACGTATATTTTATATCATTACTTTAAATGATGCATATGGAAGATAAATGGAGTCTGCAAATGCTCTTTCACAGCTGAACAATACAATGCACAGTAGATAAGTTCATTCTGTCAGATTTCTTTGAAACATTTGTTTATCAACTGAGTCTGAGTTGAGTTGGGTTACTTTAGTCAAACATTTGTGCAATGAAATCAAGCATTTAGAAAATGTATTGTTTATGACTTTGTGGTAAACTCCAGTACCCGTATAATGAAATACGTTAGACCGAAGATCTGTCACGTCTGTCAGAAATGAAAACGGATCTATTAAAAGGAACGCAATTAAAATAAAAAGGAAGATATTAATGCTTTGGTTCAAGAGGCAGAGACATCAAAGTGGATGTGGGCCATCTGTCCCGTTGTATGTATGTTTAATGTTGCCCATCATCAGAATTGAGTTGGCCATCACTTAAACATCAAGGGTAAACTATAGCAACACTTCCCTAATTACTTTGGTTAGTGTTTATTAACCACGCTATAAAGCACCATAGAATGGACTCAAAGGGTAGCTTTGAGAGCTGTGCCAGTTTGTATCATTAATCCTCGTAACACTTGTCATAAGAAATTATGCAACCTAATTTACAATTTACATATTCCACTTCCTCAATGGTGTTTTCACAGGAAAAAAATGTGTAAAACGTGGCAGGTATTCTGGAGTGGGACAAGCTCAATGGAATCATGCTGCAGATTTGTGATGGTGCCCAAGTCAGGACCCACGTAATCTAGAGCATACAGTGTGCCAGAGGCCAGCATTACAGCAGGTCCTCTCCTGAGGATATACCACAGTATGTCCTCAAGAGTGCACATTGACACCGCTGTCAGGCCTCATAGCACCTCAGCGGTGCTGATACTCTCTGACTCACACCTCCTAGTGCATAAAGGAGGTGGTGTGAAGCCGTCAAGAGCGAGGAGAGTGACTGCATGCGCGGTGTTAGTACAGTAGGTATCGCATTAGTGCACCAGTGTATATGGATGCTTACAGGATATGTTCACAGGCACAGTAGAAAGCATTATTTGCTGATGAATTAAACATGAAGATATTTGCTATAAAGTAGCTATGTTCTTGGTAGATTATTCCCCCTGGAAGCTGAAAGAGCTCCATGGACAGTGGCCCTGCCTACAGAGCCTCCATCAGCCATTGGACATGAAGAGAAGGCCTTGATGATCCACTACAACAGACCAAGCTTCAAACAGTTCAATCATTTTGTCTTGTTATGTGCCACACTTTATAAGACACATCAGTGGTGCTTGGTGTCTTATGGCGTCCTTCCCTGCACACTGAAGTTTTCGCCTTGTATAATATGCAGGATATGTTTACAGGCACTTTCCACACGATAGTTTTGTAGATAAAACGATGTAAACAAAGTGGTGTTTAATTCGCACAGCTAGAGTCAGTACACAGGAAAATACACCAAATGGCACAGATTCCCCTAGAGGAAAGTGGCACACATGACGTAATAATTAGACACCACAAAGACAAGACACAAAAGAACTAATACACCCCTACAGGGATGCTCCCTGTTGGGGTGTATTTGTTCTTTAGGATTTGGTCTATTCTTTAGGATTTGGTAAATCCTAGACTAAATCTAAAGAGTCAACATTCCTGCCTTGTATGGCATTATGCAAATGTATCCCAGAACAAACAAAATCAAGAATTCTTGCGGGAGCACAAATAGCACTGTTTTCCACTGTTCAGTTTGCCATCCCAGGCACCGGCAGAGCACCCTGACACTGCTTTTAGGTGAAGCCATTGTATCTAGAGGCTACATCACCCACAGTGGACAATCAAGTGGACATACTGTATATACATAGAAGCTGTAGCAGTGCTAGGAGCTGCATTACTGCTGACAGAGAGATAGGGGAAGGGGGGTAGGGAGCAGGTGTAGTTGGCAGAAGGACTACTCCAGTGCTCAGGAAGATTGACAGGAACCAATGACCCAGCTATACTGGAGTCACATGAATCAATGGCAGTTTTTCCCCTCCTCAGCTGCTCAACTGGAGTGGCTTTTACCATCTGAAGATTGCCATATTCCTGCAGAATATTGAGCAGGGTAACCACTTTACCGTTTGAGATTTACAGAAAGCTACTACTGGTTGGTTTCATACTCCAGAGAGAATAGAGTATGGAGTTAATGATAAATAACGTTGATTGTTACAGCACAGTATGTGGCCGCCCTATAACACAATGAAGGTGAGGAATACGCTTCGTAAAAACATACAGTACAGTGCAATAATTGCACGATGGACATTAATAGTCTTGACACCGTCAACTGGTGATTCCATTAGTTGAATGAGAGGTACATGGCGCTGAAGGCCCTGGTCGATTCTTAATCACCTGTATATGTTTCCTCCAATGGGAGTGTATGGCTCCCATGCTCAGATCTTTATGGTTATTAAGGTTAACGATTGCTGCGTGCCTCATTTAACCAGGTTCTGTCAATACCAGTTCAGCACCATGAAATGGCGCCAGTCCAGAGAGAGAACTTTGACAAACCTGATTAGAAGCTCTATGCAATAATGCCCTGGTATATACAGTATAACGCTATGTGTACACCATGGATGCCGCAAAATGGACCATTCTCCATGCAGCTCAAGGCCCAGTGAGGGGAATAACAACGTAAGGGGCTGCTGACACCCATTATGGCTTAGAAATCAGTTCAAGTCATTAATGGCAGCCTGCTTTTTGTAGAGAGCGATGAAAAGAAATAGCTCACAAACACATTAAAACTTTTGAGAAGTTACTTTACAGACAATTGGAGAAGGCGGGATCATTATGGTAAATACATGCAGGATGTAACCTACTTCTGAAAGGTTTCAGGTGCAAGGATAACTGTTGGATACTCTTTCATAAACGTGACACTCAGTGGGGAGGAGGGCTTCATTGCAATTTAAATGTGATATCAAAATAAAATGTGCGATAACAGGAGAGAAGGCTTTTGTCCTTACACTATATTCATCTTAAGCCATTTACATTTTTGGCAGGAGGGCGAATGTAGCGCTAGTGTGCTGCAGTACCTAATCGTAGTGTTCTGTCACATCCATGAAAACAAGCATTAGTTAGAAGTAGACCACTGTTAAACTTATGGTTATTACATACAGTATTTTTTGTTGTTGTTCTTTTTGTGTGTGTGTGTGTTTCAGCGGATGTGTGCACAAACCCACGCCTACACAAGCATGCATTTATTGCCGCAACTGTGTGTGTGTGTGTGTGTGTGTGTGTGTGTGTCTGTACCTGCAGTACAGCAGCTGTAAGTGACCTCTATTTTTTGTCCAAATGACACAGGTCAGTGCGCACTTGAAACGAGGAGGAGACAGTGAAATGTGCCACTAAATTGTCCATTCAAACCCGCAAAACAACCATTTGGAACACAATCACAGTGCCACCTTTACAAAATGACATTCCTATGAACAAAACATTTTGGGGGGATGCATGAACAAGGGCTGTGGCTTTCCATGTATAAAGCCACAGGCCTCCATGGAAAGGGCTTTCTATGTATGCGCATGGAAGGGCAAGCAGCTCCCAGAACAGAGCCACACCTCCAAATATAAATAACTAATGCTTTAAAATACTACTTTGACATAGTGGTCCTAACTGATACTGTACTATATCACACCCAAAAGTCACTCTATATACAGTATGTGGTCAACTATTTATTCATATTAGCATGATGTGATACAGTAAGTCTACAGTGTTGGCAGTGCAGACACCAGACCAGTCTGTGTGTGACATGTCACCCTGGGTTTAGCTATGGCCCGTATGGATCACACAACTATGCATTATCTAATATGCACAATGCATCAGAGGGCACTTAGCTTACAATTATTTATGAACTGCAAAATGTCCCTGAGTAGTTGATTCAGAGAAAGGGCACTTTGCTGTGTGAATAATCTACCCACTTCTTATGAAGAATTGCCATCAGAGAGTCGTATGGTTTTGCATAACTGGACATGCCATGATGTATGTGATGGAGGTTAATGAGACCATATCCCACTCTCTGCTATATTTTCTGAGTTCTAATGCGGTTTTAATATATTTAAAGCAAATTGCTACAGCCCAAATGTCTATCTGTGTTTTTGTTCTGTATGTTATCATCCCTATAAACACATGCAGGTCAGATCCATTCAAATGCACTCCCACACATGCTGGAAAGATATCACGGTGGGCTGCAAGAGTGAATTAGCTTGAAAGCCATAAAAGATTACCCTACTTTGCATGTACTGTGTACTGTATAACTAGTTGAGACAGTCACGCTTGTGGACTGTTAAAATCAAAGTGGTCTGGTATCTCCTACCATGACGCTGGGTTGTCTTTTGAGATAACACTCCACAATCCTGCCCAGAAACAGTTCATGTTCAATGGAAGATTGTGTGTATATGAAACACTCATAGATTCTGCAGGGGCTCTGTAACTGCATTCAGTGTTGATTCGATTCCTCCGTTGGACATACACAAAAAAATGCTTTCTGCTATAAACCTTATTCAAAAGTATTGATTTTTAAGATTGCATTGCAATAGTACATGTCAGATGGTAATTTGTCTGGTGGAGCATTGATCACTTTCTGAAAGGGCCGACTGAAATGATGATCAATCTAAGTAAGAGCAAAAGGGGGGAAATCAATGTGCTAAATGCGTGGCTTTTGCTTGACAAAGCAGAGGAACAAAAGAGTCAGCTGTGGCATTTAGTGGCTGACCTTATTCTCTATTGTGGCAAGGGCAGCAAACCATTTTGAAGTATGAAAAGCTATAGGCATAATATGTCATGACTGAGGTCTGTTTGTTGATATTTAATGATTTGACTAGGCAATGTTACGTTTTTATTTGTTTACTTTCTTTGGTCAGAGAAAAACAGCTGGTTCAAAACTAATTTAAACATTCTATAACACTATCTCTCTCTCTCTCTCTCTCTCTCTCTCTCTCTCTCTCTCTCTCTCTCTCCCTCTCTCTCTCAGGAATTCTAATTGAATTTATGTGTTGCTTGATATTGTGTGAAGGACGTGAATTACGTTCCTCTGAAATGTATAGCCTTGAACATGGATTTTTACAAAAAAGGAGTGATATTTAAGTCTCGGTATAACAATATTGGAACATAAAACATGGTAGAAACGTGCCACAGATACATTTCGAGACACTAGACATGGCTAATCTATTTTAAGGCTTTTGTGCCTCTAAAATGAGTTTCTCAACCTTTTTTTCACCTGTTATAAAACATCATAACCATGACAAATGACTTTGAATGGGAGGAGAGGGACATAGGATGAGAGAAAGAGAGAGAGTGCATGTGAGACCCGAGAGATTTCCAGTCCAAAATCTGTACAATATGAGAACTGGAACACAATTTGGTGTCAGGTTACTCACAGCGATATCCATCAAAACACACAATACAGTCACTCAATATCATTACTGTCGGCTAGATAAGCTTTTAAACCAGAGATAACATTTTGATGCGGTAATACAATTGGGAGGAGAGTGTCATTCTCATCTGTTTCTGTTGTGGCAGCAACAATAATGGGCCTGTTCCCAAGACACAGGAGAGTGACGAGGAAGATGATTCATTACTAATATGATTGACTAGTTTATCATTAACAAGGCTCTCCCTCCCTCCCTCCCTCCCTCCCTCCCTCCGTTTCTGAGGCCACAGCATTGATTGTGTCAATGCTGCCTTGATTCCTCAGTGATTGCCATTGGTTCAAGACAGTCATGCCTTACATTTTGGAAGTGTGTCCAATGTCTGTTCATATATTCTCAGTTTATACCATAATACTGAACCCCCCCATCCCCTCCACACACACACACACACACACACACGCACACGCACGCACACACGCACACACGCACACACGCACACAGACACACACACACAGCTAAGTATTTCTACATACTGTAGTATATGCCTATTTTGGTAAATGCCATTTTGCTTGGTTCGTGCTTGCTCAGAGAGATTCTGGAAGAGTGAATCCTAGGCCAGGGGAAATTCTCCATTGATAGACTTGTAACCCATCTCCTAATTGTCCTCATCTGTTGAATGACAGTGAATGATTGAATGACAAGGGCTTCTGGTGCCAGAGCAAATCTTGGTTCCACTGTTAATTATAAAAATTACAATCATGTCAGTTAACCCCGGATGATGTTCAAGGCCATGATATGGTAGTATGGTATGGTGGTTTAAAAACTAACCAGTCTACGCCCAGTAGGAGGCAACGACTGTTAACACTTCCCAATGGAACGTGGCCGGGCCATATTCACGCAGTGAATATTGTTTCTGGTGACTGTAATGCTATCGTAGAGTAAGAGATGATTACAAAAACATGTCAAAGATGGGTCAGAAGAATGTGAATATTTTAAACTCACAAAAATCTATTACAATATGTGAAATGGCTTTCTGTCAGATTGTTCCATTCTGTTATCATCACTACACTTTGTGGAACGCTGCAGTGACAAAAGTGACGATGGCTTCTTACAGACCTCTGTATCTGCTTGAGGACATAACGTAAACCTTGAAAAGCACCCTGGGCATTATGCTAGTATCATCACAGCGAACGACTTTGCTATAGATGAAATGAAAACCTGAATCTCCTCATCAGTCTCGGTTCCACATGCCTATAAATGTGATCTGTGCCATCAGGGTCGACTGTGAAATCATGTGGCTGCACATCAAAGTGTGACTGGATTCAGCATGCATACTAATACCCAAACGTGGCATACCCTGAGCCCAGGAAAAAAGCGATAGAGAGAGAGAGAGAGAGAGAGGGAAATGATGGAGATAGGGAGAGGGGTTTGTCTGTCAGAGAGAGAGAGAGAGAGAGGGAGAAATGGAGACAGAAACACAGAAGAGAAAAATACATCCTTACAAGGAGAAAGAAAGCAAGAAGTGGTTGTATGTTGACATTTAGGCAATGCCTTATCCATTATGATATACAGTTAAATACAGCTTTTAGGTACCTCAATACCACTATGAATTGCCTGCACAATTTCCATGCATGCTGGTATCAACCATCCTCTTACTTGTGATAGACAGACTGCTCTAC
Source organism: Amblyopsis hoosieri (assembly GCA_027564755.1). Taxonomy (NCBI): domain Eukaryota; kingdom Metazoa; phylum Chordata; class Actinopteri; order Percopsiformes; family Amblyopsidae; genus Amblyopsis; species Amblyopsis hoosieri. Next base: position 20,106 of record JAODUE010028667.1, read on the forward strand.
TGAAATGACTGGATTAGTTTCTTTGCTCTAATTTTCTCCCCTTCTTCTCCCACCAACCATTCATTCAACAGTCCGTCCATCCATCCATCCATCCATCCATCCATCCATCCATCGTGCTTTAAGGTAGGTCAGACTAAAGATTGTGTTTGGTAGCCTATTCCTCACTGTAATGGAAGAGATTGTTAGCAGAACTCATCATCTCTCTTTCTCTCTCTCTCTCTCTCTCCCTCACACGCACACGCGCACACACACACGCACACACACACACCAATGGACACATGCATGTGTGCTACAGCTACATATTTTTTCACTCTAATATGTGTCTTGGTATGTCTCCATTTCACTTTCTCCATGTTTCTACAACCCTCCCTGCTCCCACATGCATTCTCTTTCTCTCCCCATCTCTCTCTCTCTCTCTCTCTCTCTCTCCCCCCCCTCTCTCTCTCATTAAAGACATATCCTGCAGTGGTAAAGGCAGGAGCTACCTTGCGTGAACTTGGGTTTGTTTGTCTGAGGGGTCAGATTCTGTGTGGACGGGTGGGTCCTCATTATACCTGCAGTATCCGTCCATAGGTCACCAGGGACGTGGCAAGTGGGCAACATTAGTCTTGTGGCAGGATTGCACTACAAATGATCCAGCAAGCAACACATATCAGGGAGAACAAATGTGTGTGCATCATACAGTGTAAACAAATAGTTACATTGTTTTAAAATGGTCTTTAGGTGTCAAGATGGTTGCTACAGACAAACATTCAAGGCAATCACTAAAACATTAGCCGAAGTGGTGCCTAATGTAATCTTGCTGGTTCTGTATTGTTGGATGCTGCAGTGGAGAGGTGCTTACTTGATTAATGTTATCATGGGGCAATTTGTCGATTAATGTTCACATGATTGCGCTGGTTTGTCAACACCTATGCTGACTAAATGGTAGAGAATGCAGTAACAATATTTGCCAGCTGTTTCTCGCACACAAATCAATTTAAGTGCGTAGCACACAAGGCTCAGCAACAGATGGTTGAACGTACCAAGAGGAGAGTAAATCCCCCGTAGTTACTGTGACACTTCCATGTTTATCTCCATGCACTGCTCTGGAAACACTCCATTATTTCCTCATTTTCTCTGCAGACGTCAATCCCACCCTAACAGCAAACTAACTGTGTTTCACAACAGATACACTCGTTCATTCAGTTTACAATGGGAGCTGGTTTAAATTAGTTTAAAAGGTCTACCGTTCATTCACAGAGATTTTGCTGTGGCATGATGCCGGCTCTATACAAACTCGAATTGTCTACAGACTTAGCTGCTCTCTGTGAAATGTAATTAATCAACCGTACATTGGCGTGCGGTCTCTTGGGGAAGCAATGACCTCCCATGTACTAGCCTGGTGTAACCTGACCAAATATCCACTTTGTGAACATGGTCTGGCCACGCTCCATTGGGAAGTGTTTCCTCCTACTACTATACTGGGCATAGACATCTGGTTAATTTTGTTTTGATTGCCTCATCTAGTTCTACCACAATTTTAAAACACGCTTGACTTCAACGTCATCTCACTAACCCACCCTGGTTGGACCGCCAGCAGGGTGGCTCTGTGAACCATAATGTGAACATTGTTTCCAGACTAAAATCTCAGCTAAATAAATTGAGCTAAATTCCAACTACAGCATTAATGGAGAATTCAATTCAGAAATTCTTTATACTGTATGATGTACACTCACCTAAAGGATTATTAGGAACACCATACTAATACTGTGTTTGACCCCCGTTCGCCTTCAGAACTGCCTTAATTCTACGTGGCATTGATTCAACAAGGTGCTGAAAGCATTCTTTAGAAATGTTGGC
>JAODUE010028678.1:1733-21947 GCA_027564755.1 Amblyopsis hoosieri
AGCAACTCTGTGCTGAACGTCTGATACATAGACCCTAGTGATACATAGACCCTAGTCTCAGCCTCTTCATTAATGCTACGTCACATAAGCAACTCTGTGCTGAACGTCTGATACATAGACCCTAGTCTCAGCCTCTTCATCAGCACTGCGTCACATTTAGCAACTCTGTGCTGAACGTCTGATACATAGACCCTAGTGATACATAGACCCTAGTCTCAGCCTCTTCATTAATGCTATGTCACATAAGCAACTCTGTGCTAAACGTCTGATACATAGACCCTAGTCTCAGCCTCTTCATTAGCACTACCTCACATAAGCAACTCTGTGCTGAACATCTGATGCATATAGCTCAACATCAACTTTCAGGAAGTGATACTGTTAATTTCCCTTGGATGTTAGCATTGCCACTCACAAGTATGTATCCATAATTTCCGATGTGACGCTAGTGCTTTAGGCTACTAATTTAAAAATAAACATTTATTGTAAACAGTAACCGTACCGTAGTCTACTCATTTTACAGAGTTACAAGACCTGTAAACAGGTTGTTGTTTAGTTTTCCAACAAAATCCTAATTGAAAGTTTAACGTCTCCCATAGAGTTCTATTGAGGACTCTCTAAGCGGTCTGTCTCCTCTATATAATGTATCTGAATGCGCTAAGTCAACCCTGGCAGAGAAAATATAGTTGCATTAACACCTCTTGGCCTGGCCTCATCCTGAGTGACAGTTCAGTTCATCACTGTTCCATACAGTAGACCTGCAGCCTATGCAGAGCTTGCAGCGCTACAGAAACGATGAATGCAATGTACTTATGCTTACAGGTGGCCTATAGGCCAGGCTTGTTGGGACTCAAACCCACGACCCTTTGGTTGGCATTCGATCATGTCTGCTGGGACGTGAGAAGAAGGTGCTTGTTTTCAGAGTAAACGTACAAAACGAATGTAGTTGCTCTGTCTTACATTTTCTAGTAAAAACTAGTGGCTCACCAACATCGAGTAGCTACTAAACATATCAAACAACTATTTGCAGTATAATATGATTCAATCACATAATAATTAATTATATTATTTTTTTATTTTTTTATTCTATTTACCAATGTAAAAATGTAAATGTGGAATGTGCCACTTTCTTTGTGCATGCTGGTTCGAGGCAAACACGGGCACATTATTAGTCCATGTAGACTGTCATGTTTTATTTACGGTCATGTGATCGCTCAGCGTTTGAGCGGTCCGTGACCGAGTCCTCCTCGTGTGAAGGGCTGCCCACGAGAGAACGATTCCACCGAGACAACCCCATCATGCAGAAAGCTCTCCACTGCCTCGACTCAATCAGCAAGTCCCAGACCATAAGTGTGTTCCTGCCTCTGCCTGCCTGTATGTGAACCATAGACCTGTCACTGTTTAATGTAATATAATAATGTTAAATTCATTATCAGGCTTTACCGCAAGGCTGACACAAACAAAAAATCGAACCCTTGTCTTATAAAATGAAATATTATCCATCCATGTCATATAGGGCTACAATAAAATGTCTGCCTTATAAAATACGACAGGCTTGTACTTATTATTAACATGATTATTCAAATGACTTGACCTAATATCATAAATAAAGAAAATATGTCTACATTTATTTGTACAGCTGGCTACTTCAATTACCCGTTTGTGTATTGAAATGCTGCGTTTATACATATACTGTCAAACACAACGTACAACTTAATCAGAACAGACCCGTTTCATATACGCAGACTGTTGACGTCAGAGCACAGCCTCCTCACTAAAAGTCGTGTTGAAGATTGTGAGTCTTTCGCGGGTGAGCGGACGCGCATCAGGTGCGTGGTGAAGACTGCGGCAGAGGCAAATAGATGAAATGTGTAGTAGCTCTCTCATGACCCGTTTAACATAAACAATAATACAATATTACATTTATGGTGCATAGGCTATTCCAGTCGAACATATATGCTTTGAAGAAATCCCAGTTGTGGGACAGATCTCACCATGAACGCGCTCCACAGGAGAGCAACCTCGGCGGGGACACCTGAAGGCGTGCGCGCGTCTCTCGCGGCCGTTCCGCCGCACACCTTCCACGGGTAGAAGCTACAGTACACCTCGCAAAAGAAAAAATACAAAGAAAAGAAATACAACACAATGGACTCATCGGAGTTCGGCAGGTTGTGGGAACTGTGGAACGACTCCCGGCTGGAGGAGGAAGACCCGAAACTTTTGTTCGGCATCGGGACGGATAATTTCATCACGTTGCTGGTGTTCGGGCTGATCTTCACGCTCGGCGTGCTGGGAAACAGCATGGTGATCACGGTGCTGGCCCGGAGCAAGCCCGGAAAACCCCGCAGCACCACCAACATCTTCATCCTGAACTTGAGCATAGCGGACCTCTCCTACCTGCTCTTCTGCATCCCCTTCCAGGCCACCATCTACATGATGCCAACATGGGTGCTGGGCGCCTTCATCTGTAAATTCATCCACTATTTCTTCACTGTGTCTATGCTGGTGAGCATCTTCACCCTCTCGGCCATGTCGGTGGACCGCTACATAGCCATAGTTCACTCCAGAAAGTCCTCCTCGATCCGCGTGGCGAGGCATGCCTTCGTCGGTGTCGTGGTCATCTGGATGTTGTCGCTGACCATGGCGGCGCCAGTCATGTATTACCAGGACATCTACACGACGGAGCCGCTCAATCACACGTTCTGCTGGGAACTGTGGCCGAACCAAACCCACAAGAAGATTTATGTTGTGTGCACCTTCGTGTTTGGTTATGTTTTACCGCTCCTGTTGATCTCCTTTTGTTACGCAAAGGTGAACAAAAACACAATATTTTCTTGCTAACTTTACATAGGTGATACAGCATATGTCACTGTTATTGATTGTTGCTGAACAGTGTGTAAATTATGTCAAACTATCTCCTGCACATGACGTTTCTTGCAGGTGTTAAACCATTTACACAAAAAGCTAAGAAACATGTCCAAGAAGTCCGAGGCATCCAAGAAAAAGGTATGTGGCTAATGTTAATATATTATAGGATATTGTGTGTGTGTGTGTGTGTGTGTGCGTGTGCGTGTGCGTGTGTACTATAGTAAAACAATACAAATAAAGCGTCGAAGAAATTTGATGAAACAATAATAATTACATAAAAAAATATTTCCTTTTGATTAAATAATTATAATTTTTAAAAGTTCTAATAATATTGTTTAAATTGCCTTAATTTATGTAGAAGGTAATCTGAATATAGTATCAGGTCGCCCTACACAAGCTTATTTTGTGCTAATGATGATGATGATGATGAAGAAGATGGTTATGATGATGATGATGATGATGAAGATGGTATTTCGTGCTTAGACTCTGCGATGCAGGCAGTGGCTCTATAATGTGTGTGGTCCCCACCTGTCTTGGAGTGGTGATCACTGTAGATATTATGATGCCCCTTCTTGGAATGTCCACCAGAAATCAACAACAAATTAGAATTTATTTCAAACTGGAAAATTACAACAACAACAAAAATCACCCTCCATAATGAAAGCCCAACAGCACACACACACACACACACACACACACACACACACACACACACACACACACACAGCAGGTCAATAACAACAATACACTAACTAATTAACCAGACCCACCATGTAGTCTGGTTGCTATAGAGCACAGGGTGATGTAATCGTCACAGGTCTGATAAACTAGAGCCATGCTAAACAGGAGAGACCCTGTGAAAATGCCCAGATGTGATTGGCTCCGCACACATCGCCTGATCACGCTGAACATGTCCTAAAACCCCTCTGGAGGTGGTGAGAGTGGTTCTGTGGATTCAAGCCATCTGCACAAGGGACCTGATGCACAAATATAGACTTAAGATACCAAGCAGCTGAAGAATAATGCAACACAACACGCACTCTATGTATCACACTGCTAAATCTTTATTTTGATAATGCCAGACTTTAGAGTGCTTGGAAAAGTGTTTAAACCCTTTTATGGTCTATCGTCAGCACGAACAGAGGGCTCTTCATACAGCTTAAAAATGACAAATGGATAACTTGCTTATGCAGGAAGGACATGGAAGTTGTCCACATGCAGCCGATGTCGTAGATGGTAGCTGTAAGCTGTGATATCTATGTTGTCGATCAGAAGGGCAAATATACATTACAACAGTAATATAACAATACGGAGGGGCTTTTGATTATGAAAAGTATAGTATTTGTAAAGATACCCAACGTGGGTGTGATTTACATTAACAGCATTAAGCAGATGCTTTTATCCAGAACCACACTTAGGATAAGTACAGTCGTCCGTAGCTGAATAGGTCATCCACCAATTATGCAAAGCAAGTGACATTCTGGAAGACTAATGCCATCATGGCTAACATAGTGGCACATTTTACAAAATGCATTACCTGTTAACTCACCATAACTCAAACATTTCTGCTCAAACGTCTAAGAGCTGAACCTATCCTATATCCCCCCTCTCTGAACTCTCATACTATGATCTTTAATATATAATGAAATCTGATATACAGTCAAATGATATATACTATCTATATAATAAGTCTGATATACCAAAGATGTCTGGTTGACAGTGGTGCAGTGGGTAAAGCCAACAGCTGATCAAAAAGTCACTGGAACGAACATCGCTGCCTCTTGGCTAAGTGTTGAAATGTTCCGGTGGCTGGATGCTGCCTTGCATGAACAGCGCTTTGCAGGTTCGAAAGGCGCTATAGTCCATTTAGTCTGATATTCACACATTATACATTTTATTTGAGACAACTGTAAGAATGGCTGGTGGAGCCAACATCTTGTGGAGATCAGCGTGGGTCAAAATGATTTCTCGAGGCACTGCACCTATAACTTTCTGTCCAGTCTCACGTGTAAGGATGTACAGCAACCTAGTTACAGCAACCTTTAACCTAGTTACAGTAACTAGGTTAGACAGAGGAAATGGGCGGGGCTTGGGATCGGTCAATTGCCCAATATATTCTGCAGAGGTCATTATATGTTATATATTTTTGTAAATGTTTGATGTACCGTGGGCCAGATAGAAGGTCTCAAAGGGTCAGATCTGGCCCCGGGCCTGACTTTGCACAGGTCTGCTGTAAAGTGGGTGACTGACTGTATAGTTAAAAATCACTGCCAATGCCCAGGGCTTTCGGGTTCAGTGTGCCCAGCATGTTTAATTGTCCCATGGACTTATCACTAGCTGTGTTTACATGGACCCTATTATTCCGATTGGAATCGGGTTAAAAGTCCAACCCAAAAGAAAATGCTCCATATAAACACAACGTCCACAATCATCATTTCTCCATTCCCCCACACCTGTTCCCCATTCCCCAGTGCTCCTGATCCACTCCTTCGTGCTCCCATCTTCAGCCAGACAGTGCTATTCCACGACCACGTCATTCTAGACAAGCCTCGCCACTCGGCAGCCATCTTTGAAATGCCCCGGACAGTAATTTAGGAAGACGGTATTGAAATGAATGGGGAGAGAGCCATTACTGCCCTTTCAATAGTCAACCGGGACATGCAAACTGCATGTGTACAGTCACAAGTCAAATCTGATAAAAGCATCTTAAAACGTTTGGTGATTTTGCCCATAAAATAAGGTAAAAAAAACAAAGGTTAAGCTTCTACTACACATGCGCAACAGTTGGCTTGCATCAGTGCAACCACACGATTGGTTAAATAGGTTCATGCTTGGCAGTTACAAAGCAGATGATTGGCTCTTTTCCTCTAACTGACAAATTTGCCGTTTCAGAATTCTCCCATAGAGCTCCATTAAAAATGATCTAAGGCATGTCTTCTTTCTATAGTGTCTCAGACCACGGACACACACTCCACAGTGACATCGGCTGATATCTCGCGTCGTGTTGCGCAGCTAAGAGAACTCTGCGCCTCGCGATTTCTGTGGCCTCCACGGCTGAGAGCGGGAAGATTGTTGCGCAGTTTCTTTAATTAATTTCAGGCTCCCCAGCGCTTTCTGTGCAACGCTTTAATTAACTGGGCTGTTATTCATCGTGAGAAGTGTCTGGGCGCCGGAGAGGAAGTGCTTTAATTAACTTCTTTTAAGTGTGCATTCTGGTCCTCGCTTTGCTTCACACTATGGATGGACGGGAGGGTTGAAGGAAATCATTATTTACAATGCAAGCTGCGGTCACAATGGTCACAATGGTCACTATAAGGTCACAATGTAGGCATAGCACTTTCATGTTGATGTTGTGTTTACATTGCGCGTAAGGAATATATGCAGCTTGTAAAGTAATGGAGTTGGATGTTTGAGTGACGTCTTGTGCTCCCTGAAAGTGTGCTGGCCCCATGTCGTGAAATGTGTCAGTCAAAAGCTGAGAGAGAGACTTCGAAACAGAGTCCATTGGATTTCTGTACTGTATGTGATGTCAAACGCTTAGCCCCCACCCCACAAGTGAGTGGCAGCTCAGCTCAAACAGACAAAATATATTGGCCAATCGGGGCTGTGCACATACAAATGTTTGGCCTTTGGCATACACTCAGGTCATTAGATGCTTGTATCCATAGCGATAGTGAGTACAAATACTGTAGGGGTTGGAAGGAAGACAGACATCTTGCTCAAGAATGCACAACCTCCTGTGGCTACGCCTCAAGGCTGCTACTGCCCTATCTTTTAAAGGCAGGGTTAGTCATTCTCCAGAACGCTTGCTAAATTCAAGCTCAAATCAAACAATATTCCTCTGCGCCCTCCGCGGCGCCGCCTCACACATCGAAACGCACTGTGAAGCAAAGCGTATGGCATTGTTGATGGCAGAGCCATGTACAGAGAGAGTCGCGCCATCTCCGTTTACTCCAATGGACCATTTTTTTCACAGCAATGGCGGCTCATGGAGCCTCAAAATAGTTCCCGGAAGCCTAAATACTAAAAATACACTATGAATTACATTTTAAATGTAAATCGGTGCATTTATTGACTACTAATTACGTTAAGTTGTATATCTGTATATATATACAGTATATATACAGTATATATATATATATATATATATATATATATATTATATACTCAAACTGCCCATGAAGCACTTCCGGAAATTATTTTGCCATAGGTTTTGCCTCTCCATGAACCATGTGACTGTTGCCAATTTCGAACTTCCGTTGGCGTAACTCTGTTATTTACATGGCTTTTGGTTGGCATAACTCTGTTATCTCCATGGCTTTTGGTTGGCATAACTGTTATCTCCATGGCTCTGGTTTATGTGAGAGGTGTTCGCCACTTTGTTAAGCTAATTGTACGCTAATGAAATTATTGGTGATGGCGGGCATCGACGTTCCACCACAAGTCCCGGTTTTCCGTTTTCCCGATTGTTTGTCATGACGTAATAATCATGCAACATAGTCCAACATTCGGGCCTGAGCTGTGCGCCCATTTCTCTTGCACGAGCAACAAACGGCATATTTGCGAGCACATCGATCCTACTTTTAGTGTAAATGCTAAATATTAAACAAAACATGCATACAAATATAACAGTACAGTCCAAAAACAAAAACAAAAACTCCTGTTATTTTATGTTGTACTACACTGCACATGCACAAGGCTTGAGGTCGGAAACTCCAGTGTCGGAGATTGCAACGTAATCTTCTGTTTGTACTGCGCATGTATCAAAAGAGCCACTTTGCCAATATAGCGGCAGCGCGACACCCTTGATTAGAATATCGCGCTTCACTGTGACAATGACCAATTACTTGGTAAGATGCTTTCTTTCTTTACTGTGTCTGTATAATAATACGTCTATGAGCCCTTCTGTTTCACCCTGCCTTTGTCGGTTATTGTTTGCTGTATTGCTTTTGCCTTATTTATTGAACCTATTATTCGAATCAAACCTGCGCCTGGCTCCTGACCTTTTGGCTGCCGTTACAGCTAATACACTGTTTGTCCAATAAACAATATAACTAGTAAAACCGCAAAAATGGTAAACCCAGTGGCGATACAACTTCAAGAAACACAAAGCACTCGTATGGATTTTATAAAAATATAAAAAGCCTTTTATGTATGGGCTAAGACGCGTAGCCCATACATTAAAGGCTTTTTATTTTTTTATTTTGTGGTTTTACTCCTTCTCTTTAGAATTACTGTTCCCTGACAAGAGCACCTGTGTATATAAATACAAGTGGAATACCTGAGGCACTCCTGTTCTTACCTTTCTTCCAAACAATATAGCTCCTCATACTTCGCTAGCTTACTATTCCCTGTAAATTGGAACAAAAACAAAGCGGCAAACACCGCTCACAACAACAAAGCCGTAGTACTACCAGAGCACTACGCTTTGCTTAACAATGCGTTGCAGCGTGTGAGGCGGTGCCACGGAGGGATACTGCTTTGAGCTCGAAGTTAGCAAGCGTTCTCGAGAATGACTCACCCTGCCTTTAACTTGAGGCAAACGCCCATTTGGAAAACTGTAAACAGAATCTGGACACGCTCCATTGGGGATTGTTTACAGTATTCCTCACTCCCCCAGAACCACTCTAGACCCAAAATTAATTTTGGGTTATACTAGGCAAGCAGACATAATCAAATAAACCAAATAAATATGGTGTGCACGTGCGTGTCTGTGTGTGTGGGTGCATTGGTCATAAACAGTTCTGATGTGTGGTGGTAACAGTTTCACTATGTTAAGATATTTGGCGCTCACCCCGACCCCCCGACCCCCCTGACCCCCTGACCCCTCCCCCCAGACAGCCCAGACGGTCCTGGTGGTGGTGGTGGTCTTCTGCATGTCCTGGCTACCCCACCACGTGGTGCACCTGTGGGCGGAGTTCGGGACCTTCCCGCTGACGCAGGCGTCGTTCGTGCTGCGCGTGGCGGCCCACTGCCTGGCCTACAGCAACTCCTCCGTCAACCCCGTCATCTACGCCTTCCTGTCCGAGAACTTCCGCAAGGCGTACAAGCAGGTGTTCTGGTGCCAGGTGACCGCGGGGGGTGCGGGGGGAGCGGCCGGGGGGGGCTCGCCGCTCAACGATGTGAAGGAGACCCGCTGCAGGGTGGATACGCCCCCGTCCACCAACTGCACCAACGTCTGACCCCCACTCACCTACCTACCCCACCATCCAAGCCCCCCAGCGCCCAGTCACCAGCCACCAGACCCCAGCGCACGCACAGGGGGAACTCTCTCTCTCTCCCTCTCTCTCCCTCCCCCTCTTGTCCAAAAGGAGAGAGAGAGAGAGAGAGAGAGAGAGAGAGAGAGGGGAGGGTTGGAAGGAGATAAAAACTGGACTGCTAGCTGCGTGGGTGGGAGTTGTGGGCGGAGGTTCGAGGGGAAGGAGGAAGGAGGAAGGAGGAAGGGGGGAGTTGTTGCAGGTTGCTGTTTCCTGGTTTGCTGAACTGTGATTGGCCGCTGGTCGACTATGAACTCTCCCCCATGGGTAAAAACAAATTTTAGCCCTTATGTGTCTGGTCTTGCTTTAATTGTTGTACTAAGTGTCTTTTACACTTTGTAAAAGACCATGTTTGACAATGTGACACTGAAAATGCATATTTGAGAGGTAGTGTCTTCTTTCTTTGCAGCATATAGACAGGAGACATGTCAGAAGATACTGGCTACAATTTAAATATGAATGTGAGAAATGCTTGCATTTTACATAGATGTTGCTATTGCTTTTGAAGCTAGTCTTTTTGCAGCCATCTTGATCTCGCTAGCTACAGTTTTTCGCCGTATCAGTTTGGAGCCCCTCCATTCAAGAGGGTTTGTCGTAAAGGTGGAGCCCAATGAGTACGGCATGTTTAAAATCAGCCAGAGCGCCTGTGAAAACAAAAACGCACACGCTGTCGACAAGCGCTTTTGCATCCAGGGGTTCCAGACTGGCACGGAGAATAAAAGATCAGGGTCTTCGTGCATGCTGAACATAATGGTAAAGTGCATGTCTAGTACAGTCTGACTTTCAGCTCACTTTCTTTTCTCTGAGATTACAGTCTGGAAACCCTGACCGCATCAGCGTTCACACAGCCACCCTGCTGGTGGTCCAGTAAGGGTGGGGTAGTGAGATGACGTTGAGAAGTCATGCGTGTTTTCCAAATGGTGATAGAGCTAGATGAGGTGATCAAAACTGTTAGCAACGCCGATTGGTTCAGCGCTGTCCAATAGATTCAAAATTACCCAGAGGTCTACGCCAAGCAGGATACGTGTGAAAGTGGTCTGGTTACACAAGGCTAGCATTTACTGGTCGTTGGCACTGAACCGTCTGCTCTGTCTGAGATTCCATGTGTGCTGTATATAGCTACAAACTATTGTATACCGTTTAATGCTTTAATGCGGTAATCTTTTAATGTCTTGTAGATTTGCTGCAATGTAACATTTCCATCGTTACAAGCAAATCAACAATCTGAGACAATGCAAAGTGCAGTATACAACAGGAACTAAAACCATTGTTGCTTCGGGAGTTTTTAAACAGATCCAAGTACCAACAGTATTCTGCATTCTCAATTATGTTTTGGGAGTATACCCATAAAATATGCAGGATTATTCTCACAATGATATTTGAGTGAGTATTCTCACACTGATATTTGCTTGCCTTTGTGGAAGGAGGGTTACCATATGTAGACATACATCTCAAGGGCTGTGCAGAGGTTCTCAGTTTAACACGTTTAATGTTGAATGTCCTCCACCAAGTGGCTGTTAACCTTTGACCTACAACCACAAAAATGTGCTGCATAACATCACATTGTACAAAAAATAAAACAAAATGAAAAAGAGTTAGCTATGAATTCCCGTCGGTAAAGAAAATGTTACAGTACAACAATTGTTGGCTTTACACTAAAACCTTGAATGGTTTTGCTGTTCAGAAAACCATTGTGATGGCGAGAGAAAAACAATTCTAATCGGCATGTAAATACTATCAAACACACTCCTCACACACACACACACACACACACACACACACACACACACGCTGTATGTGTATGACACAAGATTTCTCTAGTACTTTCAAGCCAACCTGCCTGTTATATAGAGCCAATATTCGTCTTGTCTGTGATCGTGTCATGTTATTACAACCGCTCTTGATGCCACACGGGAGAGAAATTAACACAGAAGCAAAAGCACGCTTGTTTCTCATCCCCCTCTATCTTCAACCTGAGACAGACAGCGTTGTCTGAGCCCCGGAGAAGATCATGTTCTTTTGAGACCTTACCTATTCAATACTTGGTTGTTCAATTTCTGCAGCACTGATTAAAGTGAATGTGAATGTGCACCGAAATCCTGTAATTTCTTTGATGGATGATTTGCTTGTGTTTCAAGAGTTTTTCTGGTGTTGATGATGTTGTTGTTGTTGTTGTTGTTGCTGCTGCTGCTATTTGATTGGATTCTGTTTTTTTATAGTCCTAAAGACTTCTAATGTACTGCTAAAATCTGTGTCTGTCTGATAATGCCAACAGACTAAAATTATCCCTCTCTCTCTTTCGTTAGTCCACGTCTGGAATGTTTCACACTATGAAGAGAAAATAATGCATATGCCACTGTGACGCATAATGACACTTTCTTGTTTTCTGTGTCTCTCAATGTTTTAATTTTAGCGTCAGCTGAACACACACAGAGCACACACTCACACACAGCATACACACACATGGGTTCTCCTGCAACCACACACACACAAACAGCTCTGGGCTACTTCATTTGATGTGGATTGGCTAATTGACGTAGATGGAGCTAAAATGGAGCTGGGCTCCATTTCTTCTAGGCCAAGCAGTATTAGCCATAAATATAGAGTATTAGCCATAAATATTGCACCATGTCTGTAGTTTTCTGAATGTTCCTGACATGTTTCCACAAGAAATATGCAAATCTCGGGTCTGGCTATATAATAGGTTTGCATTTACATCATATTTTCCCAACTTATGTTTGTTTCCCTGAAGGTTATAGACGCAGCTAATCTATAATCCCTGCAACATGTATTTTTTACAGAAAAGCAATTTCATGTGTGACCAACATGTGATGCTACAGAGAGTCTCTTGGTCAGGGAGAAACGCTGCTGGTCATTTAGGAAGCTGTTCTGGCTTGTTCTCACAATCATGATGACATATGGCTGCTCAAGCCGCCCGTGTAGCCTTTAACGAAGGTCTACAAACACAGAGATCACGCTGCTCTTGAACAAGAAAGATAAATAAAAACCACACCCGCGTCACGGACAAGCTGCTTCACGTTGCCAGCAGCCTGGAGTCAACGGGTAGGGCATTGTCTGTCATGCAGATTTAAAATGCATGTTTTCATTTAGTGTCAGGGTACACACTTCCCTTTTGTAGCGTAGCCTACAATGGTCTACACAGCTAGCTAGGTATCCCCTTTAGTATGTTAGCCTATTATGAGGGCTTCTCTGTTTCGGAGGTGTGTCTAAAATACTCCCTGTGCCGCCAGCCAGGTCGCTGTGATCATGAGATACGGACTGCAGAACGTTCCGGGGTGAAAAAACAATTACGCGGCTCTGTTCCTATTCCCAGAAAGCCATTAGGGAGACAGCGTGGGCTTTCCCCTCTGGGGTGGGCACGCTTCGCACCCCAAGCAGCGTCTACACGATCACGTGAAACCTCTTTAATGTTGTGTCAGTAGGTCCCCCGTGATCAATGTTGGGAAGTAACTGATTACAAAACAGCAAAAATAGTGGAATCAGATTATATGTATTTAAAAAAAACTAATTTGATCGGTACTTCGAGGACTACTTTCAAATTTAAAAGGGAAATTCTCTTATTAACCTTTCATTAACATCAATCAATAATTGAAATTAAGTCCTACTTTATTCTGATCCCGAGCAGCATAAATGGTCACTAAAATAGAAAGATTTGTCACTATGGTAAATTGTTTTGGATGGCATTTCAATTAAGTCGTCAAGTCAACTTCATTTATTTATTTATTTATTTATTTACTTCTTTATTTATTAATTAATGTTTAGGCATGAAGCATTCGAAAAGTAACGCAAGGTAATCACTGTAACAATGTAACACAATTTAGGTAATCCAAAAATTACTTTACTGATTATAATTTTGGTCTGGTAACTAGTAACTATAACATAACATTTTAAAGGTAGGCTACCAACTGCCTGTGATTGATCAGTAATAGAGTCAGTAATACACTTTTGATACATGTATCAACAAGCTTTCTCCAGAATGACATATTATATATTAATATAACAGGCCCACCCAGGGACCCAGAGCATTATGTATCCTGCCTACAAGGCTGCTGTGTCAGAGGAAATATGGCAAATGCAGCATGTTGAATTCAGGTCAGGCTAGTCCAAACCCTTTAACCTTGCCAGGCAGATGGAATCTCGCGAGATCATGATTACGCAAGAATCGTCGAGGCCAGGCTTCAAGATATCCATTCATCATCCATTTGAGGCTGAAGGTGTGTGGATCAATCAACGGTGTTTGAGAAACTACTGGCAGCTACGGCCGTGGTTTAGGCAGGGAGATTGGAGACAGAGGGCTCAATGGACGGCACTTCGATATTTGGAAGTGTACGTGTGTCAGCTGGTAAGTACAGATTTCACCATAATATTGCCCATTATTTTTCTCTGGGGGCGTTAATGGGTATTTTGAGTATATTACAAAAATGCCTAGGACCTAAGGACCTATGATCAATCTGAGGCCACAACTGAATTTCTGCAGCAAACTGTTTTGGGTTACATTGACATTGCTTCATGGTAGACTTAGCTGTCTGGGTGCTGCCTACGTCAGCCTCCACAGCAAAATGCCATTGGTGACACGCCCACTTAAGAGACCAGAAGTGTTTCATTATGGCTTCCATTGAAAAACATTACAGTGCTCCATCTTGTTATTGTTGCAATATCTTTGCTTTAGGTGTGACGTTGACCCCTGACAGGCAGTGATAGACAGACGGATCATCCAATCAACTGCTGTGTTTTGCATGTGTCTGCCCTGTTCTAAACAGTCCCCAAAGACCTCTTTCCACCCTTCCCAGATGGTTCTGTGTAACAAACCATCTGGCACATCAGGTTAGTAGGACTCCTGTTTTGCCGCGGTGATTCTTGATCCCGTCTGCTTCTCAGCGAGGGTGACAGAGAAGAGCCGTGTCATCAGCCAAAATGGCAGCCCTTGCACCCCTCAATACCGCCTCAGATTGATCGTAGGCACTTGGAAATTAATGTTGCACTGTATAGGCTACTCAAAATACCCACTAACAGAGATAAATTATGGGCAATATTGTGGTGAAGTTTGTGCATGGAACGCTGGGTCGTTCTTTTCTGCATGAAGGGTGAAAAGTCTCCCCCCTCCCTCCACAAATGGAATGCGGAAATGCCGACAGTTGGAACCTCTCTGTTAAATGATAATCATTCTGGCGCAAACGCACGCAGGCTGAATGGTAATGCGGGCGTCACAACGGGACCCGTGGCCAGCGGTCGGCATCGCTGAGGTCCATCGTCACAAGCGGCGTGCCCGTGACGCGCCAAACCCAAACCATATTCCGTAATTACATTCTGCTCAAATCAGTGGCCAGTTTAATTAAGAGGGCTGAGGAGAGATAGAGTGAACGAGTAGCTCCTACATATTTTTTAAGGTCTGAGTACCAATAGAAGGAATAATTTATTGAATATAATGAAGATACTGTATACGCCTCTCGATTTTTAAGGGAATTCATCTGTCTTCATGTCTTTCTTTCACACCAAATATACATATTCCAAGATGATAGAGTGGGATTTACTGTAGGCCGACATATACTTTGCAATGGATGAATGCTATAGCTACATATTTCAAGGTGGCCATTTAATAAGTCAGAGCTCCTTTATATTGCCCATCTGAGGCCTGAAACAACAAGCTTATGTTTGCTAACATATGTTCAAGCTGAGGATTTTCAGAACCCTTATGTGGTCTAGCCAATCGGCCCTCAATTGGGTTCCCGCCGTAGATTGGATCCCCTTGAAGATAGTAATCTACGATAACTGCAGTTCTTAGTGTAAACATTCTCTATATAATTATTACTAAATAAAACTGACAGTTAAAATAGTTGTTTATCAAACATAATGTCGTTAAATCCATCATTGAAACTTCTAACTGTTCTGATGGACGGCTCCCCAAATGGACAGTGTCTAACAATCCATGCGGCATGTCAGGTTAGACATAGCCTGGCTCGCCCGACTATTGCTCTCAGCTATTTCTTTTTGCTGAGTTTATGGTCTGGAAACCCTTTTCACATTAGCATTTTTACAGCCACCCTGCTGGCAGACCAACCAGGTTGGGTTGGTTAGTGAGATGACGTTGAAGTCAAGCCTGTTTCTAAACAGTGGTAGAGCTAGATGAGGTGATCAAAAAAGTTCTAGCAACGCCTTTTGGTTTTAAAGCTGTCCAATAGTTTCAAAACTAACCAGAGGTCTACATCCAGTAGGAGGTAATGAGTGTTTACACTTCCTAATGGAGTGCGGCCAGACCTTGATCACAAAGTGAATATTGGGTCTTGTTACACCAGGCTAGCTCAGACATACTGTACATTAAAGTTGCAATAGGCCACTTTGAAGTGTTGAGCCAGGATAAGTTAAAAATAAGAAAGAAGACCTCCCTCAAGCTCAGTAGCCATACTGTACCTGCTGGAGACCACTCTCTACCAACGCTGTGATTGGTAGGGACAAGTAGGTTAAGTAACGTCTTTCATCTGATTTGTTACATCTGGGGTAGAGTACCTATAGGTCCAGAGGACATTTTGTATCATTTTTATTAACTGATGAGGTGTCCTGACAGAGAGCATACTTAAAAATAATTACGGAAGCAAACTTGAAGCTGGAATAATAAAAACTCAAATTACATTAATATGCATAATACACAATACAAAAATAATGCAAGCTGCTCCTTCATACCAGGCATTGATTGAAGGGGTGGTTGGTGGGTGGGCACAAATTACTAACAACATGTGCAAATATATATGCACATGTTGTTAGAAAAAGGCATTAGGTGCTACAGAGTGAATGATGGAAAGACAATATAAATGTGTGTACTGTGTAATGTGTGTGCTCTCAAACTGTCAGCTTGTTTACTAACAAAACAGTAAATCTGATTTTCTGCACAGTCATAAAAGGTGGACATGTAATGTTGAAACACAACACTGTATTTGAGGCAAAACAACAAATATTAAAACTTACAAATTAAATTCCACCTCAAAAGCAAACACACTGAAGAAATCAATTGGAATTTAATTACAGAAAGAACACAATATGGTTTTCAGCAGAATATAGCACTGCAGGTATCTGCACAACATCAAGACACAGAGATAATACAATAGGTAAAGATGTCTCACAGCAGAGTTCCTGGAAACCAGATTTGGAAGCAGGCAAGGTCCAGATGCCTTGTATTGCACTATAGGCTACCTATGTGCAGCTTTCAATGTACAGTAAGTTATTCTTAGACTTTAGAGGCTAAGCTGTTTGTATTATTTTAATTTTATTTTATTAAGTTAAGGTCGACGTTGTTAGCTATTTGTTTACCGTTCATAAATACCCCCAATGGTCTCCAATTTGTTGAGCTATGGAAAACCAGGTTCTGGCCAGCTAGTGAGCTACTACAGTATATTAAACTCTTAACCTACTCAGCAGCTAGCCGCCCGTACCGGCAGCCTGTTGAACCGGAGAGATTGCGTGTTTTGTCTGCTTAGACATCGCCTTGCATGTTTGCCGATGATTAGGCACGGCAACATAGCCTACATCAGAGGGCATCTTCCTACCAGCGCCAGTCTACCCTACGTGTGTGCGATGGCCCGGGGATCGGTGTCGGTGTTCCTATCTCCGCCGTCTGCCGCGTCTCATTTCATTGTTGATTGGCCTTGTTTCGCCTCCAATGAGATGCGGACTGTAACTGAGCTGCTGCTGTTCTGGTTGGGGTCCTGTGGCACGCCCCCCCATCTCGGTTCGGCCGGAGTCAGTCTACACTGGGTCTGTCTCGCCGAAACGCACGGCAGCTCTCCTCGGCGCGTCACCCCTCGCGGCCCTCGTCCGACGGTCCACTGGCATCTCTAGCTTCGCCGGGTTCCAGTTTGCAGATCCATGAAATGTCCACTCCGCTCCCCCTCTGACAATAGCTGACAGCCAAATCTGTCCCCTACTTATACCCTTACACGAAATTGAATGCCTTGCTTTTAAACTCCCTGTCTCCCAACCTCTGATTGTTTTCCCCTGCCAATATAACTGACCTCCCAACATCCAGTGTTGGGTTAAGTTACTCAGGAATTGTAATACGTTACTATTTACTTAATTACTCCTTCAAAAAGGAATAACATTACTTTACTTATTATTGGGTATTAAAAGTAATTAGTTAAGTTACTAGTTACATTACTATATTACTTTCACAATCCCTACCCTGCCTCGCCCCTTCTGAAAAATTACAACCTGTGTAGCCAGCTCATTTTAGAATTGTTATCCTCTTTATTGTAGCAATAATTAACCAGCCAAAGTGAAAACATTGCAGCCTCTCCAACCAGGTGATTGGACAGGTTCAATTAGCCTACCCTAAAAGTTTGCTAGGACCAGGAATATAGTTCTTGTAACGCAGTAATGCAGCCTTACTTGGATTAGTAATTGTAATATTATTACTGTTTTGGAAATAGAAATTAGTTACAGTACTAGTTAATGAAAAAAGTAATAATATTACAGTTACTCGTTACTGCCCAACACTGCCCATATGTGACCACAACAAAACTATTTGTATTTGAAGTCTCTGCTCCTTTACTTTTCACACTTTTTATTTGTATCTTATATGTCTAATATGTATGCTGTCTTAGTCAAATGTTTTTATATTAGACTGTGTCTTTGTATTCGTAATGTAAGAGTGTCTTGGAAGGCATCCTTAAATAAAATGTATTATTATTATTATTATTACTATGGAGAGCTTGTTGATATTGGAACTCAATCAAACATATCTCCCTTCAGAGCCTTAGGGCACTCCCTCAGAAGCTCCGCCCACGCATTGCGAAGGCCACGATGTTGTTGTGTGGTGCAGTCTGCACCACCTTGTTTGCGTTCCTATTTAGAAGCCAGGCTGTGTACATTCAGTGCAGGTTTTTGTTTCTTTCACATAGAACGGTATAAGCTAGCGGACCGCGGAGAGATATTTGACAAAAAGTGTATTATCTTACAATCACCTCTACACCTTTAAAGGTACACTGTTCTGTTTGTGTTGGCGGGGGAAGGGGGTTTTACCCTTGTGGGTGAACGTAGCGAGTGTTTTCGCTTCGGTTTGAATATCTGGGGGTGATGTGCGCCATGCAGTCTTCTCTACACTGTACTTCTTCCCCATAGAGCTCTCAGCGGCTGTTCTGCCTTGCCCAGCGCCGGCCACACATCTGATACACTTCATACATCAACGGTGTAGAAAACAGAACAGAACAAAGACGGAAACAAATAAATAAATAAATAAATAAACAAAGAAACAAAGCAGCAAAGAAGGGAGGCTAGTTTTCACCAGAGACTCCTGTGTGCGGGACAAATGATGCAATGACTCAACCGCTGAGCGCCGCTCCCAGAAACTGTGGATTATAAGCAGCGCTAGAAGCAGTGGATAATTTACTGTACATGCCTCTATTATTCCCACTAATGAACACTCCATTTATCAGCCCGGTTTGGACAACATCAGCTAGACCTCGTGTGCCTGTGAGAGCTGCAGAGCGGCTGGGTAATGCACGGGATGTTGTGACGTGACGCGTGCAGGTGGCAGCTGCCAGCCTGTATATATACACTGGCTGTTGTTTATGTCCCAGACATGGCATTTTAACAGCACATCGTGCTGCAGCCTACATGTCTGCACTCTGCTTCACATGGGTAGCAACAGGAAGGAGAGAGAGAGAGAGAGAGAGAGAGAGAGAGAGAGAGAGAGGAGGAGGGTGATACAGGAAGGTGTATTAAGCTGTATGGCATTTACAAATGCCACGTTTTACAGCCTCAATTCCGAGAATCTGTGGAGCTTCATCCTATCAGTTATCTAGATTAAACTAATTTATGCTCATTGATTTTATAATGTCCGGTAATATTAGCACTACTTTTCAACCTTACATCTGTAATGAAGGCAACATCATCTGATCCCGGAGGACATTCAAATGATTTCATGGGCCTACAGTATAGCATCAAATTATGATCTTTTGTTCTTCCCTCTGCAGCAGAATTATGTGTTCCCAATGCCAAGTCATGTCAAGCCAAGTGTATTTATATAGCCCTTAATCACATGATAGTCTCAAAGGTCTGCACAGGCCTTCATTTCACATGGAAACAAATGACACCCTCTTCACCTGCGGGAAATGAAATACTTCACTATAAACCACAGACAAAAAAACAAAAAAAGTGGAAGAAACCTTGCGAATGGATCAAGGAGTAAGGAACCCAACCCTTCAAGGACACTTTCGGTGCAATGGTGCTGAATGGGCAACAACAATTTGCTATTAAAATATGTCAAGTAAAGTAAAATGGTCAGTAATACTGATAGATGCCACATGATGGCATTTGTGTTAACACCGTGAACCTTCTGCCATTTGAGAGCGCTATTAGCAATGAAGAGAGTGGTAGTGACAGTGAAGCACTTTGGTGAAGTGGTCTTTAATTTAGTCAAGAGATGGGAGGAGATACAGTTGATGCAGTGGACTGCACTTTTCCTAGTTCAGGGAACTTTTTTATTGAACGACACGCTTCCTCAAAAACAGTTGCTGCATTTAATGGGCATAGCGTTTTCCATTGACATATATTAAAAGTGAAGCAGACTTGTTAGGTTGATATTGGAGTTAATTGTCAATTTGTTCTCGTCACTATACAATATTATAGCACTATAACACTATTGCATATTTTGTATTCATTACCACCTTATTTTGCCTAAAAAGTATGACAACTAATTCTAATGCTATGCAATTTAAAATCAGAATAGGTTGACACAATCAAGATAAGAAGCAAAAACCAGCTCTTATGTAAAGTTAGTTGGATGGGTGGATGGATGGATGGATGGGTAGATGGATGGATGGATGGATGGGTAGATGGATGGATGGATGGGTAGATGGATGGATGGATGGATGGGTAGATGGATGGATGGATGGATGGGTAGGTAGATGGATGGATGGATGGATGGATGGGTAGATGGATGGATGGATGGATGGGTAGATGGATGGGTAGATGGATGGATGGATGGGTAGATGGATGGGTAGATGAAAAACAAAATGTATGAATATTGATTTTAGAAAGTCACATCCTAGCCCACCGCTAACTCTCATCAAAGGTGTGGACA